>CANUEX010078658.1:0-68849 GCA_948099535.1 Jatropha multifida | reverse complement strand
TTTCGACTGAGTTAGACTATTTAAATTCGGTTTTCGATTCGGTTCGCGGCATAAAATATTATTTTTGGCCAATTCTCATTGGTGAAAATTTACAATTAAATTTTAAATAAAAATTTTTTTAAAAATAAATTAATGGGTTATCTCATAAAATGTTTGCACACTTACAATTTTGTTCTCATAAACAACTTAAAGTATTTTAAACACACAGAACAATTAATCCACATTTAAAGCCCACATTTTTATTTTGTTAAAATTCTAAGCAAATAAAACTCCTTATTTGAGTAACACGTCATCTCTCCCATCTTTTATCACCTTTTTATTGAAATTTGGAACCACTTAATTGTCTTTTCAAGGTAAATTAGAAAAAAAAATTCACCTCTTTATCCTAGAAAAATTTTGAGTTTTTCTACATAAATAATCGAATGGAGTATATTTTTATGTTACTCTAATATAATTCAATTAATTATCAAATACTTGTTTCTAACTTTCCTTTTGAGAAAAAAAAACACTTCATTTATAACTTTCAACCAGGGATGGAAACCGGACGGATACTCACGAATTTTGAACCACCCATATTCATATCAATTTAGAATCTTACTAATCATACTCATCTAAAATTCATTTTAAGTATCTATAACTGAACCCATTTAAAATCTTACGAGTCGCACTCATCCCAGACCTGCTTAAAAGTATACATTAATTTGTGTTGATTTAAGAATTTCACTATTCATACCCATCTTAAATTCGTTTAAGTATATATTGGAATCACTATTCATACCCATCTTAAATTCGTTTAAGTATATATTGGAATGCAGTAAACGAACAGATTATTTAATAACAAATTTATTTAAGTACCCATTTAAAATCTTATTATTCATGCTTGTCTCACACTCGCTTAAAAGTAAATAGTAAAAAAATAGATGAAATGACAAGAGTTGGACAGATACAAAATATAAGGATGCAATAATATATTTTGAAAAAAAAAAAGATAAAATAGTGTATTTGAAGCTAACTGAGAGATTAAATTGTAATTCTCCCTATTTATTATTAATAAATTGCCAAGTTTTGAGAAAAAAAATCATTTGATTACCTTTGAATTTTAAAAAGATTAAATAATCAGACAAAGGTAAAATTAATGAACCATATAATTAAATTGTTAAAATAAGAATGTTGATTAGCTAAACCATTTTGGTTATCGGAGATATCAGGGGTTGCGATAATTGCACTCTAAAATTAATTTAACCTTTTAGACGCTCTAATTTTAAACTTTTGATATAATTGCACCCTAATTTCAAAATTGGTCAAAATTAAATTTAAAAAATATTATCTCTATTCTTTAATACTTATTGCATATGTTTTTTAAAAAATCATTAAATTTGTCTAAATTATAATAAATTATTGAATAAATTGATTATATTACACTTAATTTAATAATGATTCTTAGAGAAAAACAATTAATTGAAGTAATTTTTATTGATCATATATAAAGGGTAAATATTAAAAAATAGATTTATTACTTTTTGAAATTACAAATATAATAAGTATTTTAGAACAAATTATTTTCTCATATGTGATAAGTATTATATAATCGAGATAGTATTTAACATGGGTCCCACATAAGTTATAGCTAACCCACCTTGGGTTGGCTTTGCCAAATGCACCGTTGTATAGACATCAAAATGGGAAGGGCCTTCTCATCGACTTGCACAGAGGCTACTGCCCCTCCTCTTCCTTTCACGATCCGACCGCCATTCGGCAAGAATGAGGTGGCAAACAACTTCTCCTGCCACTGCAATTTGTAGTTTTGCCATTTTAGCTTTTTTGATTGAATTTATCCAATGTTGATTAGTATAGTTGAGTGTAATTGAAAAACTATATTAATAAGTTTTGCACCAGCACCAAATCTAAGCCATGGGCCACAGCCTTTTCTAAGGCCCATGGCCCCATTTTTATCACATCTATCTGGGTAGCCCATCATTAGGATTTGTTTCATTTTGTCTCTGAAATCTGAATCCCCGCTTCTTTTAGCAGTTCAGATATTCTGCGAGTCTAGCAACTATTGAGTATTGACTCCAGATAAGAAGCTGAGAAAAATGTTACATTTCAATGATTAACATTATAGAATTGATATTGGAATCAATCGGAGATGGCTTAAATTTGAATCTCAATCTCGAGTCACTGCATTATTGTCAACCACAAGGACTTGAGTCCATTCCCATTGATCATCTAATTGGATCTCAATTAACCGGAGATAAATTATAAATAATTGATTAACTAGTATAATTCTTTACGTATAGATTGTGGCTCAGTTGACAATACAGATTAAACATGTGAGAAGAGCTCTCAAGTTTCATTCTCACTAAACGCACTTGCAAGGAGTACGAAAAACTTTAACTGTGATTAAACTCTGAGCCAGATTAGATAGTTTCAGATACCGGTGGTTTAAAAAAGAATTCTTTTAAAGCTTATCATATATGTATATATTAGGATCCTAAAGTTAAAAAAAAAGTGTGTTTGATTAGCTTCCACATAAATCATATATGTATACATTTATAATAAATTATGAATATAAAATAAAAAAAAACTTAATTTCTTATTTCAATGACACAAAAATAAATTAAAAAAACCACTTCAATTTTTATTGGTAATAAAAAACGTTAGTTGATTAGCTTAGTATATAGAGTAATTTCATATAACAGAAGCTATATTGCATGAAAATGAGATACTACAATTTTTTAAAGAGTTAGGATATCCACAAGTTTAGACATAGTATAATAAATAAATAATATATTAATATTTCAAATAAATAAAAAATTATTTATAGTAAATCATAAACATAAAATAAAAAATATTTAATTTCTTATTTCAATAACATAAAAGCAAATTAAAAAGAAAAAGCACTTCATTTTTATTGGTAATAAAAATAACACTTTAGTTGATTAAATTAGTGTAAGAAGTAATCTCATATAAAAGAAGCTAGATTGCATAGATAGAGGACACGAGATACGGAAATATATAGATACAATAATTTTTAAAAAGTAGGACATCCATATTCTTAAGATACATTAAACTAAATAAATAATATATTAATATTTCAAATAAATAATTATATAATAAATTATAAACATAAAATAAACACTTAATTTCTTATTTCAATATAATTAGTTAAATTTTCAAAATTATTATCACTATTAAAAAATATATTAATAGTATATACGCATTTTATTATATAGGTCATACCATGTATGACTTCTGCTATTGCATACCTTATAAAAAGTTTTGCATAATACTTTAGAAGGCATATTTAACATCGCAACTTTTCAATATATCAATAAGATACAGTTTATCATTTTATTATTTTTGAATGATGTTATAAGATACTATTTATCTTTTTTCATATTTTCCTGCACAACGTGCGAATTATAAGAGAAAAAAATAATTATATTTTTAGATAATATCACATAGAAGAAAAAAAACTAAATTAATATTAATAAGAGCAACTTATTATATTTGAAAATAAGAAAGGAATATAAGAGAAAAGAATTTCAATAATTTTATCTTTAAATTAGAAGAAAAATAAAAAACTATAAAATAAATTTATAGAGAAAAATGGGAAAATTATAATTATATCCTTGATGTTTGCCATAAATAATAACTTTGTCCCTCTATTTTTTAAAACAGACTGTGATATCCTTAATATTCAATTCCGTTGTATTATATCATCCTTCCATCCATTTTACCCCTTTTTTGCCTAGATTTCAACGCATAAATCACTAGTCAAATGAAAGAGAACATAAATTCTCCCAAAAATACCCTTAAGAGTTGTTGATTAATAATAGAAAGATATTAAAAAGAGAAGCATACTCACTTTTCAAATCGTGTGGTGTGGAAAGGTAGGGTTTCAAATGTCTGAGAGGAGGTCGATCTCTTCATCAAGTGCAACTGATGGTGGATTTGAGGGGAGATATGTCAACATTTTATGTAGATGTGGGAAGAAAGCTAGGATTAGAATCTCAGAGACAGCAAGAAAAAAGAACATATTATTCTACTACTGTTAGAACAATGAATGTGGGAGTTTTCTCGGATGGAGCAAACCTGCAGATCCAAACGGAAGGGAGTCAAGGGAGGTGGATGATTCTAAAGTTGCGAAGCGCAACAGCATTATCAGAGACATTATGGACCTAAAGGATGTAGCTGTTTATCAAAATGAGGGAAGTATGAAGATTATTTCTAAGTGTGATGAAATGGAAGCAGTTGTGGGTTACCTGAAAATCATCGTTGCACTGTGCTTGATGTGCACGATTGTGAATTTTATTCTTGTTTTGTTTTTGCTCGGAAAGATTGCATAGTATTGCAATGGGCATTGCCATGGAGTTGGCTGGGTATTTTATATGGGTTTAGTTGTCACTGGTGCTCTGTTGGGGATGTAAAGTAGTATAGTGAAAGTTAGTTGTGGTAGTGCTTTTTTTTGTAAGGAATGCTAATGACAGTAGTTAATATGTGGGTGTTGGTTTTATCATGTAAATATAAATGTTGAAGTAAATGAATATATAAAAATGGCATTTGTCAAAATTACTTTGTCATTTACTTATCCTGATTTTCATTTGTTTAAATAAGGTATTTGAGTTAATCCTTAATTAGTGAGTAATGAAATCCAATAGATTGCATATGTTTCCATAAATTGCAAGTAAAAAAATAGTCAATTAGAGGAAGAAAAAGTAATTATAATTGAATTAGTAGGAGGGTTACAATGTTTGCAGCATTTTCCATTAGAAATTTGGTACTGTTAACCAAATTTCCCATCACAAATTTGTATCTATATCCCTAACTCCATCAGTCAAAAAATTTCCCAAAAAAACTCAAAAAGTATATTGTTCAATCACTATCTGTCCCATTCATGCCAACTACAGATAATTACATGTTTGACATCTTGCTAATATGATATACGAAAAAGTCATTTAAGCATCAGTCCGTGTATTCAAAAAATTTTCAAAACACATCAATGGCCTTTAGATATAGATTTGTGATGATTGCCTTGAACTTCCTCCTGAACCTCCTCTACTATGTAAAACAGCAAAAGAAATAAGCAATTAATGCTAAAAAAAAATAGGAATAAACACTCCAATGACAACACCAATGCATTCCATACCTGTTGACTACTTGGTGCAGCTTGACAAGTTCTTTTATTGTGTCCAAATTGCTTGCACTATTTGCATCTGACTGTGCCAGATCTAGTGCTTTTAGTTAAAGGAGGTCCTTCACCCTCTTGTCTTATCCTCCTTTGCTTTGGCCTCCCAACTCTCTTTCTCATTTTTGGGGGCAAGATTATCTCATCTTCAGTTATTCCCTCATAGTTCACATCAGCCATTGGATGCATTATTCAAGAATATGTCTCAATATACTTCTCAACAGAGAAGTATGGGTGACAGAAATCATCCAGGTTAGCTCTCATATATCCAATGCATATCATAGCATGCTTGCAGGGTAGGCCATATTTGTTCCACCAATCACAATTGCATGTTTTGTTCCTCAGATCAATAGTAAATGTAAAAGGTCCTTCCTTGACTTCAAATTCATCATTATTGCTTGGTAATGCTCTACAGTGTCTACTTTCCTTAATTATGTCCTTCAAATGCCAAAGGGTTTTAGGTGTTCTTTTGCCCTCCCAAGTTGATGCTTTACCAAGTCTTTTATGCATTCTAATCATACATTTCCTCCTTAATGTTTCCAGCAGATTAACAATTGGCGTTGCCCTTAGTTTACCTACACAACTATTGAATGATTCACTTGTATTGTTACTGACATGCTGACTCTTAGCCTCACTTCTAAATGCATGTCTTGTCCATTGATTTAAGGGTATTTTTAATAACCACTCAGCAATTTTTCCTTCCAATTTGTTTTTAATGTTTGTCATGTGACAATTATATTGCTCCTTATAAGTAGACTTAGTAGCTGCCCAAAACTCTTTCTTCAAAATCAACCCTGGAAATTCTTTTTTGAAATTCATTTCTATATGCCTACAACAAAATCTATGGCATGCATTGGGGAAGTGGATTCTAACAGCATCTATCAAACCTTGTTTGTATCATAGAAAATAAATTGTCAATGTATTTTAAAATGCTAAGTGGCAGACAAACTTTATTGAGTATAGCAACATATGTTTGTATAATAAAAGTGTCATAAAAGTACTATAAAGTAGGGGGTACCTTTTGTCTGTTAGACATAATTGTCCAAGGTGTTTCTGTGGTCCCAGTTCCTATGCATTGAGATAAACAATCCATAAAAAAACTCCAACTAGAACTATTTTCAGATTCCACAATTGCCCAAGCAAGAGGTAATACCCCTCTATTGCCATCGATGGTCACAGCTGAAAGAAAAACCCCTCCATAAGGCCCCTTCAAGTGGCATCCATCACACTAATAAATGGCCTACACCCTTTCAGAAAACCATCTCTTAAAGCTTTAAAGCATATGAAAATTCTGCCAAACTTTGTAGGCTCTTCCTCACTACTTCTAGGTTTTGGTTCAAACTTGATGAAGGTACCTGGATTGAATCTTTGCAAAGCATCCATGTACCTCCTCAAGTAGTGGTAGCTTTTGCTATGTGAACCATCTAATCTCTCCTTTGCTTGGTTTTTAGCCCTGTATAGTTGCCATTTGTTCACTGAAACTCCCCATTTCTTTATTAATTCCCCCTCCATAAGCTCATAACTCATGTTTGGGTCAGATTCAACCTGCTTTGCAAACTTCTTTTTCAACTATTTTGAGTTTGCAGTGGGATTCTTGTTACCTAAAGGCCTAACACATACATGCTCACCTTGTAAGGTTTTTACCATAAATGTAACTTCATCAGGCAAAACAGATGCATGAAACCTCCACTTGCATTCACTATCCTTGCATTTAACAGTAATTCTCTCTGTATCACTCTTTATCCATTTTATAATAAACCCACCCTTCACAGCATAGTCTCTCAAAGCCTCTCTTAACACATCTACAGACTCAAAAACTTGCCCAACCTCAAACTCTATTTCACCCCTCATCTATAGGTGCAAACTCCTTATCATACATGTTTGCAAATGGATCCCTTTTCCTTCTTTTTCTTATACTTTCTGGATTATCCTCTTCATTAATATCATCTAAGACTATATTGTCACCATCTCCTGAACTAAGACTACTCAATTCATCACTATCATCATCTACTGCATCGCCATCACCCCCCAAAACACCAACACCTGGCTCAGGCACTATAAAGTCCTCAGGGACACCCTCCCACTCATCTTCATCTCCATCGGAGAAGTCACTGTAATCACTATCACTACTGTCAGATATGTCCTTAAGCTCATTATCAGGTAATTCAGGCTCCCTATTAACACTTATATTCCTAAAATTGTATATATTATTTCGACACTGGTACTTAGGTGTACTATTTTCAGGATTTTTATGTATATCACTCCTATCTCTTTCTCTGTCAGTGGTTGTTTGACATTGTTCTCATATTGGTGCTCTATGACCCGTAGAGGTAGGTTGACTACCTACTATATTTGTATTACTCCCCCTTCCTCTAAATCTACTAGACCTCCCTCCTATACCCCTTCTTAAACTTAAACCTACACTGCTACCCCTTCCTCGACCCCTAGGTCTACCCCTGCCTCTACCCCTAGCTACCTCATTCAAAGGGGAAGTTTCTTCCATATTATCCCAAACATGGGAACCATATATGTAGGTAGGTTGACTACCCTGCCTCCTATTATCCTCCACATTTTCTACTTGATTCCCCGCAACATTGACCCTCACATTTCCCTCTTGATTATCTTCAACATTAACCTTAATCTCATCCACATGACCCTCAACCCCACCATCCACATTGCCCTCAAACCCACAGTCCACATTACCCTCAACCCCACCATCCACATTGCCCTCAAACCCATAGTCCAAATTACCCTCAAACCCACACCCCACATTCCCCTCAAACCCATAGTCAACATTAACATTGACCTCACCCTCCACATTACCTTCCTTATTAATTTCCACATTACCCTTAACCCCAACCTCCACATTGCCCTCATTAACCTCCACATTACCACCCTCTTCATTACCCCTTCTTTATTGCCCTCCATATCCCCCCCAACAGTAACAATTCTTCTATCCATCACAACTACTTCTACATCACTATCATCATCAACATTAAAAGGGTTATGACAAACAAATGGTTCTACATGCCTAGCCTCAACTAAAAGCTTAACATCACGGGTATCAGCATACATAGCAAACATAGCCATCAAATCTTCATCAGACTCAATCTTTAGATTACCATTATATATAATATCTATAAAATTTGCATCAATTTTGAAGAAGGTATAGATATCTTGTACCAATTTTAAGTAATTGTACTCCTCACTATCGACATTTGAAAATGTAGCGACTTGCCCCTCAAAAGTAATGAATAAGTAATACAGTGCTTATCCAGCCATACTGTTAACACATTAACAGAACCAATTTAGCAATAATATTCATTTAAAATTCAAACAAAGTAACAAAACCCTAACATTTCTTAATTTTAACCAAAATACAACTTAGTCGATGCAATACATTTAATCTTTCTGCATTCGCATTCTTTAATCACAATACATTCTAGATGTTTTAACGAATTTTAACACAATAGCAGCTTTACCTTATTACTGTCGTAAAATCAAGCCCTTCACTTCTCCTTCGGTGTCTTCAAGCAACGCCTCCACGATTCACTCTAAATAAATCGCACTAAATGTTTCCTTTCAACTACATTTTTTGATTGAAATCAGAATACTTAGGGTTTTAGGTTAGGGGAAATCAAGTTAAGCGAGGGAAAACTCAATTCCTCATTTCCCTCCTCTCCCTAAATTAGGAAGCTTTTCTACTAAGGGCAATTTAGTCTTTTCTTACGTTTCTAACGGCAAAAAGGGGTAAAATGGACAGAAGGATGACATAATACAACGGAATTGAATATTAAGGATATTGCAGTCTATTTTAAAAAATAGAGGGACAAAGTTATTATTTATGGCAAATGTCAAGGATAAAATTATAATTTTCCCGAGAAAAATTAATTTTATTTTTCTTCTATATAAAAAAAAGTGATAATTTTTTTTTTTAAAAAAAAATTAGTTCATTCTTATTTTTTATGACTATTCATTAATAAAAAAAGATATAAAAATAATTAAAAATAACACTTCATCACGCGATACAGATACATACGCAACCCAACAATTTTTTAAAAAAAGTAAGAAATCTGCACGCTTAGGACACATTGCGCTAAATAAGTATGATATATTGATATTTCAAATAAATAAATAAATATTTATGATAAATCATAAACATAAAATAAAAAATACTTAATTTCTTATTGCAATATAATTAGTTAAATTCTCAAAATTATTATCATTATTGAAAATATATTAAATAGTGTGTCTGCATTTTTTTATACAGGTTATATTAAGGGTGTCAAAATGATTCACGACACGCTAACACGATTCGCGAAAACTAAACTGATTCAACGAATCCCAATGGAAGCCCTTTGGCAAGAGTGGGGTCAGGTATAAGGTATAATAGGGTGCAGTTCCCGAGATATATTATTCTATCAACTGCGCTTTGTTAACAACCCACGTAATATTCATTTGGATCTTGATGTTCCCAGCTTTACTAATGATTAAATTGGCTTCGTTGAAACCCATATTGTGACTAAGGGCACGTAAGCAGTGAATCGGGTTGAAAGGCATTATTGATAAAAAATGGCTTTTCCCGGATGAAATGAAAATTGGAAACAAAGAAAAAAGGAAGTCAGTTAGACAAAAAGAGAAGAAATTGGACCAACACAAAATGTAGGTTTTCCCCCGGGCAAGACTAGATTATGCAGGATTATACACGAAAGATCCTTTATCGGATCGAATTGAACAATGGAAAGATTTGTACAAGGGTGGTGCATGGCTGTCGTCAGCTCGTTCTGTAAGGTGTTGGATTAAGTCCCGCAAAAAAGCGTTCGCCAACTTTGATAGATATAACATTGCAAGCAAATAGAGCAGAGGGCTTACCCTTTCAACTTTCTTTTTGTGAATATTTTGCAAAATCAAAAAATGATTTTAAAATCCGATGAGAAATTAAGAATTCTCACTATTTTTTAGATTCATGGACCCAATTCAATATCGTTACTATCATTAATATCATCACTATCATTAATAAGAAAGCCTTGGTGTCAAAATGGTTCACGATACGCTAACACGATTTGCTTAACACCGAAATAAATGAGTTAGGATTGAGGTTAAATGAGTTTGTATCAGAAACGAGTCACTCATTTATGACATGAATATAAACATATTGTGTCACGGTTTTGATACGTGGGTTCCGTTTATTTAAGAATAGAAATGTAATTTTAGTGTTAAATATAAATACTTCAACTAAAATCTATTTAAATTTTATTGTTGTATTACTTTTTTATTTTAATTATGAACCTTGAAGAATTTAAGCATTTTACGTGTGAAAATTTATTTTTAGGTTAAAACTTAAAAATATCATAAGCAGATTAAGTGGGTTATATATAAGTCATACATCCACTTAACCTATTTATAATATTAAACGCATTACACGAGTTGCATATGAGTCAATACGATTCATTTAACATGTTTATAATATTAAACGGATTAACTGAGTGTCATGTTCGTATCAACTATCTAATTTTTATATTATGTTCACGTCAAATTATAAAAAATTATTTAATCATTTTACAGGTCTCGCGTATTCTAATACTAGTTTAATCAATAATAAAATAGAAGTATCAACATTATTTTTGTCGCATCTATCTCCATATGTAGTTTGGCATGTTTTGGAATGATTGAGATTTGAGAATAATTGTATGAAATAAAATTACTGACTTGGTTCTTTTCTTTTTTAATTATTATCAAAAAGCATCTTTAGTCCTTTACTTACTTACGTGTAGGGCATTGGTGACTTTTGTTTGCTTGTTTGATATGCCATGTCACCATGAAAACCGAAAACTACATAATAATAAATATATATTTAATCCTTGGCTTTTTCCTAAACATAAAATTTTTTATTCTATTAGCATTAAAATTAAACACACCCTTTTACAACGCTTTGTTGAACAATAAAATAATATACACGTGTCTACTTGTTATTGGGTCAAGCAAAGAGAGAACGGTAAATCTATAATTATTTATTAGAAAAACGTAATTGTGGATTCTCTCAAAATAAAAGTAAAGAGAACAACGGATAATTTTGCACTGATCAACTATGGTTTGGTTAATTTATTTATAAAATGAGGGAAATTTAATATTAAAATCATTGAAACATTTATGACAAAATAATTTGTCAGTCAATACATTTTTTTATTTATGGATTTTTCTTATATTTTTTAAAGAGCTGACATTATTTTAAGAAAACATCAATACCTTTCAAAATAAAAATTAAGAATTTCAAATAAAAAAATGATTTTTAATATTCTATGCTTCTAAGCAAATATGTGACCCTGGAGCCCACATATTTTATAGTTAGATATAAAGATCTGAGATATGAAATTAATGCAGGATGGAAAGCACACCAATCAAAAATATATTGAAGGGCCACTTAAATTCTCTTGGTAAGTCAAAATATAGATCCAAAAATAGTTGAGAACACATTTAGGTTTGGTCCATTGTAAGATTATCCTAAACATATGGGCCTTTAATAATACAAATTATGTCTCATCACTTGCACAAAATACAATTTTCTTTTGGGCAACTTAGCAAATTTGAGAAATTAGATTTCTACATGAACAAAGTGTCAAAAAGTATAAAAATTAAGAGAATATCAGTATTGATAAAAAATAACAAACTATCTTTATGTGATTCAATCATGACAATTGGCGACGACGACAAAGGCAACGAGAGCAACAACGACAAAAGCGATAAGAGCAACGACGACAATGATAAAACTGAGAATCACAAAAACAATAATCATACCAATCGACGATGACGGCAACGTTGACTGCGACAATGATAGCACCAACAACAATAAATGTGACAATAAAATAGTAAAATGTGTTAATAAAATAATAAATAAATAAATAATGAAAATGATATTACTGCTTATCCCTTTTATACTTCATTTCATTATAATTCTAGGGATAGATAACTTAATTCCTGTTGTAATTATAATTTCCTCTTACTCAGTAAACATGTTAATTAATTTCTAAAATTAGTCATGTTAACTATTTGGTCATAAAATAAAATATTATAGAATTTTGATCCTTAATATTCAAACTTGGGTCAAATTTTTTTTCATTAAGCCTAAACTCGGCTACGCTACAATAAATTTTAAATTTTTTTTATCTAAATTCGTTTTTAAGTCTCGCTGAACTGCGGGTATCCATGAACTTTGGTAGATATCATGAGCTCAAGTTCTGTCAATTATTTGAATGAGACTGGATTCATTGTTGGTCGAATATATAAATTCATTTATAGACTTGATAATTTTAATTTTGTGACATATTTAATATTTGCTTTGAATCATTAAACACTTTAATTTATAAAATATTTCAAATTTTAAATTTATTTTATTGAATACTTATAGTTGCTAAATTAGATCAATTAAACACTTATTAAAAAATTAAAAATTATGATTCTAAGAGTCTATTTTGCAAATAAAGGGTAAAGACCATTAAAATTATCCATATTAATGCAAAAGGTGCATAATATCATCAAAATTTACAAATTCAAGTATAGGATAAGTCTTTCGCAAAATTTAAAGTGCCACAAAATTAAAATTGTAAAGTTCAGAATGAATTTATATATTTAGCTCTAATTCACCATAAATTGAATTGAGATAGGTCTTGTTGGATGAATTGGACGAGGAACAATGCTACCGTTTCTATTTAGTCTCTTATTTAATGATAAATCTCCTAATTTTTTACAAAATAAGACTAAATAGTTTAGTAGAGCTAAACTTTAGGGATTAATTAGTATATTTATCAAATAAGAGTGATAAAATCATAATTATGATTGAATTTAAGGGATTAAATAGTAATTTGTCTACCCCTATTTGTCTATAGTAGTATAGTAGATCGTTACTCGTCCGATGCCACGACAAAGGCACCAAATGTGACTATACTGTCGGTGCTCACACACGCAGGTGGCCGAGGGTTAAAGGGGGTAATTAAAGCACCTAACGGTACACTCCAAAAAGAGTACTTTAGGAGCAAATGCTTAGAATAATCATCAAGGAAAGGAAAAACCCATCACCAAAACCTGGTTAAACGTACAAAATACAGCAATCAACGCTCAAAAAAACATTGCTTTTCTTTATGGGCCCTTGAGCGTTTCAAGAGACATCACCCTCCATAATCAAGTCACTGCTTTCTTTGTACAGGTGTCCATGTGAGATGCTTTAACTATCCCTTTCTTTCACAGACCTCAAGGGAAAAAAATAAAAAAAGGAAGTGATTCTTATTTATATATATTTGTATCTTTCACATGTGGTAAGAGCTGCTGCTTCTTCATCTGTTTCCTTTCCTCCATTAATGTACTTTTCTATTCTTTGCTAATTTCACGGACCAAGAACAATAACAAGAGATAAAACCCACAAACAAGAAACCAAGAAATCAAAGATTTTGAGATCTGATTGCAGTGTTCGAGTTTATTGTTTTAATGGAGCTTCTTCAAAGAAGAGGAGCTCTTTCTGGTCTTTCGGTGCTGGTTTTGCCTCTTCTTTTGCTTGGTTTGTTTAGTCCATTGAGCCATGCCTCTCTTTCTACCTTCTCGGTATGTTTATAATTTCCTGGATTGAATTTTAATTTTCTTTGGATTGACATTTTCATTTCTTGATTATCAACTGTTTATGCTAACGGCTATTTTCTAACGACAATATTTTTTTTTCTTTTCTAAAACTAAATTGTTGTGTGAATAATTATAGTCCCAGTTTTTTGTTTGTTTGCTTCATGATCTGTTACCAGAATTTTAGTGCAAATTCTGGTTTGATTGGTGTTTGATGGAAATAGAAATGAGAACTGTAGGTACAAGAGGTTTCTAAAAGTGGCAAGGAGGACAAGGAATTGAATGACTTGGGTGCATATACAGCAAAATGTCAAAGGAAATAATGGAATGGCGTATTCCTCTGGTTTTTAGTGCCATATAAGCAAATATATTAAGTTTATTCTAACCGAAACCGTTGACTGGTTAATGTATTGGGTTCAATAAATTTCTCTTTACATAGATTTGGCGTGCATCGAGTAGGAATTGAACCTACGAATGAGTTGTTGAGTTCAGTTCAGATGGTGGAAGGCCCTTTGCTGCTAACTAGGGCTAGGGCTTTTGGGCCGGAAGGAGATGGTACTTCTGGAGGGTTTCTTGAGTTCTCTCTCAGATTGGATTTGGTGCTCATATGGTATTTATAGATGGAAAACAACAGGAAGATGGAAACGGAAGGCAGATTCAGTAAATTAACTTTTGTTGTTTGGGTATTTTGATTATCAGCTTGAAACGAATTTAACAGGACAAACCTAATTGACATATGCAATTTGAATTCATTAAATTGACTCAGATTGCAGCCTCATCCATTTGGATTTGAATCAAGGGAAAGTTATTTATGATGTTACCTTTGTGATGAGTATGAGTGTCGGTGTCAGTGTCATTATTTTGTAGGATCTTACTTCTTGATAGGCTTGTGGGTTTATGTTATCACCTTTGTAAATATAATATATCATGTCTTCAAATTTGTTTTCGGGTTTACATGCTCTGAAGTGTTAATTCTGAGACTGAAGTAAGTTTTGCACAGCGACAACATGCCTGTATTTTTATGTTGACACTATTTTAAGATGATAATATATCTAGAGAATCACTCGCTGATGATTGTATGATTTAAGCAGGAATTGCATGTTCCAAAACCTAAGCATTTACCTCTGCTGAATAGTGCTCTGCAGCGTGATACTGTAAGTGTCATTCACTGAGTATGACAATATTCTCGTGAAGTTCTTGTTTAGATGCTTGATAAGCAATTCACTTGAATATACTTTTGGTTAGTCACAGGAAAAGCAGTCTGATCTCTGGGTTCCTTTGGCTGATCAAGGATGGAGGACATGTGCTAAATCTACAAATGCCCCCTGTGAGTGATAAGAAACACAGCATATGAGGTTTTTTTTTTTTTTAAATTTTTTGAGTCTAACAAGCTCTGTATTAAGAATGTGAGTGGAAGCTGTGCATTAACGTTTTGTGTTAACATTCGTGTTCTTGCATTTTATATTGACTTATCTTTTCTTGTGGCAGCATTGCCAGAAAAATCTGAGGGATATCTTCAAATATTTCTTGATGGAGGTTTGAACCAGCAGAGAATGGGGGTAGGTACTTGAAGGTTCCCAAGATTTCGAAGTTGCTGAACTATCTGATAATGGCATTTCTTATTCATTTGAGTCTCGCAATCACATGCTTGTCCTTATGTATCAGCAATATCTCATTTGTCAAGTTGTTTATTGATAGATATGTGATGCTGTAGCAGTAGCTAAAATACTGAATGCAACACTTGTCATTCCACATTTTGAAGTCAATCCTGTTTGGCGAGATTCAAGGTATTGTTTTATGCATGTGAATCTGCTAAAATACTGAATTTTAAGTTTGTACAAGTTTCCTTGTTCATGTATCTCAAGAAGGCCTTATTCTGATATTGTTTATTGTTTCTTGCAGCTCATTCATGGATATATTTGATGTTGATCACTTTATTGATGTGTTGAAGGATGACATTTCTATAGTTAAAGAGCTGCCTGAGGAATTCTCCTGGAGCACAAGGGAGTACTATGCCACTGCTATAAGAGCTACAAGAATTAAGATGGCACCTGTTCATGCTTCAGCTAATTGGTATCTGGACAATGTATTGCCTGTACTGCAGAGGTTGGTGGTTATATTGGTCTTCAAAATTTTTTTGTGCATAGAATTTGGTACTACCTAGTCAGGTCTCTTCAATAATGATGGAGTTTGGAGGATTGGAACATGCATGTGTACTTGAGCTGTCTTTTCTTTCTTGAAAAATTATTTTCTTCATTTTTTTTGGCTTGATGATTTCTGAAATCAGTGATCTGTTGTATGTGGTGCAGTTATGGGATTGCTGCAATTTCCCCATTCTCTCACCGTCTGACTTTCGATAACTTGCCAATGGACATCCAACGCTTGCGTTGTAAAGTCAATTTTCAAGCATTGACTTTTGTTCCCCACATTAGAGCACTTGGAGATGCACTTGTAAGTCGCCTCAGGTATCCTTCAACTGAAGCATTTAGTACTAATTCCCTGCAGAAGACTACAGATAAGATTGATGGAAACAAAGCGAGAAAGTTTGTTGTGATACACCTTCGTTTTGACAAGGTATGGGTGAGCTGTATTATACAGCAATTTAATTTTAGTCTGTATTTTTGTTTTGACTATCTATCTGTTTGAAATGTGATTGATACACCACATTCTAGCAATTGTAGTTTGGCATGTCCACATACATGAATGCTTGTGCCTTTGTCCGCCCTTTACTAATCTCGTCTCTTTGCAGGATATGGCCGCCCATTCAGCCTGTGATTTTGGTGGGGGCAAAGCTGAGAAATTGGCTCTGGCTAAGTACCGACAAGTAATTTGGCAGGGAAGGGTCCTTAATTCACAGTTCACTGATGAAGAATTGAGGAGTCAGGGCCGCTGCCCATTGACTCCTGAAGAGATTGGATTACTTCTAGCGGCCTTGGGCTTTGACAACAGTACTCGTCTATACCTTGCTTCCCACAAGGTCTTTTTTTCCTACTAACTTGAGTTATAAATGTTGAAAATGTTACCATGTTTTCCAGGTTTACCAATATATAATTATGGTTATGTGACATTAATTGGGAATGAATATTGACTGTTTTTCAGGTTTACGGCGGAGAAGCTAGGATTTCAACTTTGAGAACATTGTTTCCACTAATGGAAGACAAAAAGAGTCTTGCATCTTCAGAGGAACGAGCACAGATCAAAGGAAAGGCTTCCTTGTTAGCTGCAGTTGATTACTATGTTGGTTTACACAGCGACATCTTCATCTCTGCTTCTCCAGGAAATATGCACAATGCATTGGTGAGTATTTCTGGCTTGTTTTTATGCAATGTTAACTTGGTGGAATCCAAAGGGGTGTTTAAACTTGTTGGATGTTGTGCCCCTATCCTTGCTGCTTTAATTCGTTCCTGAAATTGTTACCCTTCAAATCATTTCTTGTTGAGCTTTTTACATATTTTTTTCCCCCAAGTCGAGGGTACATTTTCATCGGCAACTACGAATCACAAATGAATAAACACGGTTTTGGTACTCACTAGGGACCATTACCCAATATTGCTTATGTCAGATTCTTGGAAAGCAACCCTATTCTTAAACATTGATGCATGAAGTGGCTCTTAAAACCTGCATACTTGTCATTGCTATTTCAAGAATTAAGAATTTGGACTTTGGAGATGGTCACTTATTTTGGTGCTTATTCAGTGATGACCAAAAGTGGCCTTCAAGCTACGTGGCTATGCTACATTTGACCAAAATCTCAAAATTAAATGTGAATTTGAAGGACATGAAGTACAAATTGGAAATCGATATATGACCTATTGGTCCTCTGGCATTTTTTTCTCTCTTTCTCATTGATAAGCTGAAATTGCTTGCTTATTAAGCTTGGATTGCAATTTATAATGGTATGCATCAACAGGTGGGACATCGAACTTATAAGAACTTGAAGACCATAAGGCCAAACATGGCATTATTAGGCCAACTGTTCCTGAACAAAAACATTAGTTGGTCAGATTTCCAGCAAGCAGTTCTTGAAGGGCATGAAAACAGACAAGGGGAAATCAGGCTTAGAAAGCCAAAGAAGTCCATCTATACATATCCTGCTCCTGATTGCATGTGCCAAGCTTAAAGGTGATTTATCTAAAAATACTGTAAGGATGTGAAGTTATGATCTTTATTTATTTGGCACCACAGCTATTGTTTGTGGATTGCTATATTGGTTGGTATTATAAATAAAGAGGAATTCCATTTCTACTTTCATGGAAGAGAGAGCAAAGATAGTAACTTTAGTGAGAGAATATGGGGTCTTTATAGGAGAGAGTGATTTAGATAGTGATTGTGTATTTGTCAACTTATGGACTATTGTGGACCATCTTTGTAGACCAGAACAAAATATTGTGACGTATAATTCATTAGGTCACAGCTGTATTTCTGTACCACTCCTGTTTGTGAAACTGACTTTGTGTTACATTGGATATCAACCTTTGGTTCTTTGTAACTAGTCCAATATATGTGAGTATTTAATTCTTAATGTTATTCTCCCTTTAAAATTATTTGATGTGTTTTTGGAAAATGTTTTTCTAAATAATTTATTTTATTTTATTCTCCCTTTAAAATTCAGAAATTGACAAATTTAAAGGACTACAAAGTAGTTTCCCCTTTATAATGAGTTATGGCACTAGCAGGTATTACAAGATAACGTGTAAGTTATAAGTGAAATTGAACATTTAACTTCATTGTATGGTGTAAATGTCTTGGCCTGTACACGGGTCAAAATGAAATGACAAAGAAACAGAGAAAGTTGACCAAACATTTAAGAGTGTGCAAAAGGTAATTTGCAAGCCACAAACCACAAGGGGTAAGACTTGAACACCTATCAAATCATCAACTGATCAATTTGACACCGAAATACTCTATATGATGCATAAATAATGAGGTGAAACTGAGCATAACTGGAGTGCACTGCTGAGACAAATGTACCCTGAAACTCAGTATATTCAGTGAGCTCAGAGCAAAAATTTAGCAAATCTTAGATCGATTTAAGATGATTTCCCCTGTTCGCCGGATGCTGCACTAGGTGGTGGCATTGGAGCTTGGCCATCTTTCCCACCTTTCTCACTTGCTGGAGTCCCAGTTCCATTTCTACGTGCACCAGCCATTTCCTTTACCTCTCCCAAACCCGAATGTGAATCCAAGTCATCCTCGATGGGAAGAGTTCTCTTTGAACCCTCCAAAGCAACACCAAGAACTATATTTTCCTCCAAGGGAGGTCGTGATGATGGCTGTGCAACTGAGTGTCTTTCAGCACCCTGTTTCAATTGGGAAGGTTCTTGCAATCCCCTTGCTTTGTCTGTACCAGCTTCTGATAAGGAAACTTTAGGACTATCAAACTTACTATTTTGTCTTATATTCCCAGGAGTCACACTCTTCTGCTTATTGTCAGAGATATTTTTGTTTTGTGTAGCCTCAGAAACAGATCCTGCTGCTTTGGATTGAAAAGTTGTTGCTTCTGCAGAGTTCGAAGTCTTGAGAAAAAAATTGGGATCAGAGATGGATGATGTTCCAGTTTTTGTGTTCTCCTTGACATTAGAATTTGGTGTTTCACCATTTTTAGCATCCGCCTTAGTATCAGACTTTGGTGCTTCTTTGGCCTTGGCATCTGACCTTGAGATATTCCCTGTTTTGCTTTCAGATGTTGACCGTGACATGACCTTATTTTCCTGGTCACCGGCTCCGCGTCCTGGACGAGTTTGGGATTTTGTTTTATCTTCTCCATTGATTTTGTAAGAGGGTTCAATAAGCAATAAAGGACGGTTAGACGACGCTCCACCACGGTTATAGATAGAATCTGCAAATGGAACATTATCCAAATCAGCGTCACTATATATTTTCTGCACTGTTCGGATTGGTGTAGCAAGCCGAGCACGATGATGGCTGATGACTCTTAGAAGATCCAATAGTATAGCTTCCTGTTTCATTGCACAACATCGAAACTAAAATAAGTGAAGTCTCAAACACATGAAAACTAACAGCTCTTTTGGAATAAATGAATTAAAATTATAGAATTCATCTATAAACGTCATAATGAATTCTCATGGTTGGGATGACAATTTCTTTTTCTCTTTTGGAGAAGGGGAAGACATAATTAGATATGGAATTCAATTGAATTCTATATTTTTATATCTGAAACAAATCTAAAATTGAATTGTTGTTGTCCTTATTTCATAGGAAACCTTTAGTATATCAACTTGTAGCAAAAAGTAACATAGTAGATATATATATAAAAAATATAACTCATGTTTATAATCAATATTTAGCTTCCAAGATGTTTTAGAACAATTTAATTGAGAGAGGAAAGAAAGACACACAGAAGACAATAATGAGAGAGTAAGAGGAGAGAGAAGAGAAACAAAGGAGAACAGAAAGAGAGAGAAAAGAATGAGGTTATCTGGACACTTTTTGTCCAAAAAAATTGTTTTATTAGTCTTATAAAATTCATTTGGAAATTCCATCTTTGACTGAATTTGAATTAGTTCTGTTTTATTTCAAAGACCATGAGTAACATTTGAGTTTTGGTACTTCTAATACTTTATAATGTATCTATACATAGAGAAATCCTGTTTTTGGGAAATGAAATTCATAACTAAAGATATAGTCCCAAGAAAAAAGAATAGTAGCAGTAGAAAATATCTCCTTACCTTTACACACAAATATTCTTCATGATGAGATGTCTTCACAAAACAGGATACCAAAATCTGCAAATTGAAAGGAATGCACATTACATAAAATTTATTGTCAAATTTTCAGCATGGTTGGCAGGCAAACAAACTGGATATAGGCATACCCAAGTTTCTCTGCTAAGATCTTATATAATCAAAAGTGTCATCCGAGTTTTTATTTCAAAGTTGCAATTCAGAATGCCATTTTACCAAGAATATGTTAACTGCTTTAGGAATTTGAGGTGTGCAACAACACTCAATGTGGATGCAACCAAGGAAAATTAAACACTATATGAAATTAATATATCTACCAAGTAGATGTTTAAATTCAACAATTTGTTTGTAAAAAAAAAATAAATAAATAAATGCAAAGTTGAACAAGAAGACCTAGTTGTGTGACATAGATGCAATCAGTGGAAGGAAGAAGACATAATATCCTAAAGAAATTTGATAAATCAAAGACAATATTGTGTGGTCAATGGCATATTATATGCTCATAATAACAGGAAAATTACCGGCACAATCTACTAGAAAGCTGGCAAAAGTCTTGGTTCATTCTAAAAACAGTAGATTTTAAGAAAATACAGTAAAAGCATTATTCAGACTGATCATTTATCAATTCTTCAACTTTCTTTTAAATCAATTTCGGTGTCATATTACAGTTGGGGTGAAGGATGTTCTCTATAAACTAGCAAAATTAACATTTTGAGATATGGAATGGAATGAAATTTTGGGATGTGCCAAAATACAGATATGCTATATAATTAGGGGAAAGGGGAGCGAGTAAGATCAACATGAATTATCCTTGGTAAGAAGAAGCACTAACCAGGAGAGCCTGATTTTCAGGATTAACATTATCCAAAAAAACCCTTCTATGCAATCTTTGCTGCTCAACTTGTGGATTTTTGGCCAACACTTTGCGCATATCAGCAACAATATTCTATACACAAATAAGTCGTCCAGCACTTTACCACATAGGAAATATCATACAGAAATTCAACAGCTGAAAAGCAAATCATTGAAAGCATGATGAACTAACTGCTCCTCACATTAATCTTATGGGCATCCAAGTGACTAATGGCTAGGTGGGTTTTAATACGCCAATGAGTTTTTTGACTGAGATTTCTCACAACATTCACAGTGAACTTGTGGTTTGGAATATGAACTGCTTCACGATCTTCACCTCTTACGATTGTTGGTGACCACCAACCCACATGCTACAGAAAATAAGAAAGAACAACATGCACATCAGTAAAGTTTTCTTTAAGAATGCTTCCAAATATCAGTGAAAAACTGCTACTAATTGTCCAGAAAAAGAATACATATTAAATACATTTCATAGTCACAGAAATGTAACACAAAGCTTTCTATGGATTTGTAAATTCTGACACCAGATTTACATCCACATATCATTCCTTCCATTGGAACTTCTCAAACTTCAGAGGGATATATTCTCAAAATAGATACCTCAACAGTACCAGAAACTTCATAGCCTTCAATCTTCGTTTGAATCCACTCGTTCACAACAAAAGGTCGCGTCGCATGAATCATTGCACTTGAGAGGAAATTTGTGAATATCTAAAACAATAAACAACACAAGGGTCAAATGGGAAGAAAATGGATCCATTTGGTATTTGTTAAGAAAAGCAAATAAAAAGGTGTGAAAGAGGTTGTTCCTAGTGAGGAAAAGCATTGTGTGAAAATAATATGACAAAGAAACTCAGTTGCACCTCACGGCCAGCAAGGGTCAGCAATACTGTCCCAAGACCACCAGCAGTGAGCCACTTCTGGGTAGAGAAACCCAGCAACTCCATGAATAGTGAAACAGCAGCTACCCACACTGCAGAATATACAGCCCTCCCAGCAAACTGGAAACCCATCTGTCCAGGAAAAAAAAATTGTTTGTCACTAGGAACTCATTTAAAATTCTGTCTATAAATATCTGACCAAAATAATAAAGATAAGCAAAAGAGAAATGTGAGGTGAAGGGATCTTGATTAGTCCTTAACAAGGCAAGGAATCATAACTATTGCATGCATCATCAAATTGAGCACTTCATCATTAAACAGACCAGATTGATAATATTTCTTTACAAATCCACATGGTATATACCAAGACAAATAACAACAATAGTTGAAAATTTGTTTAGATGTTTGCAGAAATAGTAACTTGTAAAACATAAACAAAAGGAAAAAAAAAAGGCAACTTGACGTCAATGGCAATGAATCCAAAAACCGGTGCACTAAGATATAAAAAGAAATTGTCAAAGCAAGTTCTTTATGTTAGAACCCTGGCACATACATTTCTTGTATCACTGGGCTCATTAGATTCCATGAAGAACTTCTGAGCTTGTTGAATCACACTGCATAAAAAATATGTACCCATATCAGTTTTCACAAAAGCAACCATCAATGAGCACTTTTAACTTGGAGACTGCCCTCAAGATTGAAGGGCCAAAACATAATCACTTGATCACATCATAATTTTCAAAGGAACAATGACAGAAAATTTATATTGCATATCTAATTATAACAGCAGTGGAATTTATTGTGACAACTAAAATAAATAGGACAAACAAACAGCCTGAGCAAAATAAATACCCAAGGACCCTGGTAAGGAGACAGGAAATACATTTACCTTGATAAACAATAAGCAAAGGCCAGCACGGTTGACAATGACCTTACAAAGTGCAAAAGCCTCTGCTTAACAACCTGACTAGCTTCTGTGGGCAGAACTACAGGATCTAGCACTCTGCGAGTGATCGACATATTATTTCAGTAACTAGGTAACAGGTTATGCCTTAAGGCTCGATGTCTGAAAGTCCTTACAATTTAACAAAATCAGGATGTCAAACCTGCAGATAAGTGTTGCAGCAGTCCACAGCAGCAAAGGTTGAATATAGGAGGTCATAACATAATATGTACGACTTTTTTTCCAATTATTATCATTCTTCTGCAGGATATTATCAAATGTGGCAAACAGAGTTGCAAAAGTGCATTAGCCCGATACAATTTCATGCCCAACAAATAAATAAAAACAAAGGAAAATTTCATGTACATGAAGTAGTAAATTTCTGCTTTGACGCATGACTGGTCCAAGACCCCAGACAGCAAATATGATAATGCCAATTGCAGGAGCCAACTTAAATATAACAGGAGTCCCTTGCAAAGCATTATATGACCTGCATAATGGACAATGACATTTACTACATTTAGAATTTGGTTAAATAAAATTTATGCATATTGCATTGTCACTGGCAGATTGAACACTAAAACACCATAATAGTAAAACTGTAAACAAATGATGATACAAAGACCAAGACAGAACAAGGTAATCAACGTCATCTGACATTTAATAAAAAGACAGTTCAATTTTCCAACATTCAGGAAAGAAAAGGGTCAATTGGACAGTTGCTAACTCAAAGAAAGAAAAATACCTTGTCAATGCTGTAGAAGCGGCTTTCATGCCAGGAAGTTCAAATGCTTGGCCTGGAACTAGAAAAGAATGACACCTAAAAGCATTTCTCCTATATGATACAGGGAACACAGGTCTGTACAAATTGGTCGATAGACGGAAACTCCAAGAATGCCATTGCTGAAACTGAAACAAAAATTGATTTTCTCAAACTTCATTATTAACTCGATGAAGTTTCATAACAATTTTAATCATCCATTAATTTACTACACAAGGAAAATTTTTATACGCATAGAATAAAAATATCAGCATAAATAAATTCAAATTAGTCACAATTATTTTACCATATGCCCTAGCTATTCTCTCTCTCTCTCTCTCTCTCTCTCTCTCTCTCCCTCCCTCCCTCCTCAACCCCCCCCCCCCCCCCCTGGCCCAATCTCCAATTTTTGGCTGTTTTGATGCTGTTGCCGGTCCTTTTTTCCAACAGTAATCCCATTTTCCAAAAAAAATTTTTCTCAATTTTTCCAAAAAAGCAAGATATTTTTTACCTCAATTTGTTTAGTTCTCCTTGTAGTTTAATCTTTTTTTCGGGTGGGTTTTGATTTTATATGTTTCTCTTTAAATAAGATGTTTCATAAGAGTTGTTCCCCTTCTTTTTGGAATCTCCTAATACTCGAAACATTAACCTAGTCTGATCAAATTTCTTAAAAATGCTATCTCCAATACTGGTTATAAGTTAGATAACAAGGAGATTTCTGACAACTAAGAACACATACCATTTCAAATGTAACAAGGTCTAAGTCCCTCCATTCAGTGTCGGAAATATGCTTTTTTTTTTTCCTTCGTTCTACTCAATTAGGTGCAACATATGTAGAAAAAGGTAGGAAATGTCTGATACATCCTTAGATCATCCAACATAAAAGCTTAAGGGTGGATGACAGAAAATATGTGCCATGCACAACCAAATCGAGCTTTATAAGAAACCAAAATTATAAAAACAGGAAAAAGTCAACACATGCTTGATTGATAATAGCAACAACAACTAAGCAGCTTAGACAAACAAATGCAACAAAAGGAAAGACTCCAATCCATTTATCATGCAACTAAATATTTAAGATAGTAGGTGGAGAGGTCTATAACATACAAGTGTTTATGCAACCAACATGAAAATAGTCAAGGGTATCAAGTAATGAAGTAACTAAGCTAGGAACAAGGTCATAGCCACTTGAAATCAATGATCTAAAATGGTAGTTTGAATGGCAAGTAAATGAATGGAAGCCTGATATTTTTCTAGAAACCGTAATATTTGCATGCAATTTAAAATTGAACCGCAGGCTTGATCCAAATGAAAGTATCACTCAAGCTGATCATACTGCATGCACATGTGCAAGTGTATACTTCTGTTATGTACAAGTACAATGGATAATCACATTTTCTAGCTCTATCACTAAGATAGAATGTGTTTTCAAGAAACCAACAAATGCAAAAGTTGCTCTAACAACAAATATAAAAGTTACCGAAGCACTTGATGAGAGAGTGGTACTCAGTAACAGTAGCTTGCCCCTTGTCAATATTGGCTGAAACAAACATATTACTTAAGATTACAAATAAAAAAGACGAAGAAATTTCAAGAAAAAAACAGAGAAAGAGAGAAAATTATACCTTAAATTGCTTCTTGTACCCCTGGTTCTTGCAAAGTCCCAAATCATAGGACAATTGCAACGAACCAGAAACAGCCATTGCCAAACTGAAATTCAGATGCTAGAAAGCACCAATAGTCATGTAAGATTCACCACTGAGAAACACTTAATACTCAAAATTACCAATGTGATATTGAAAAACCAAACAGATTCTGGCAACCTGACAAATCTGCTATAGAAGATCAAGATATTCAGAAAGAACTGACATTGTTTACTGTAAAGCCTGTCAACCTGAAAGCAAAACCAACAAGCCTTGCCAACAATAATATTACTGTTAATTAACCTTGAACTGAATTTCCAAAAAATACATGGGGATTTCTCTAACTCGAACAAGAATGAAACAGACCCACATTAAAAATCTGTATTTCTGAATTTAATAAGAAGTACACTAAGGATTTTATGCAATAAAAATTGATTATATTCCTTTCCCAGAGTTGCATTATCCAAAGTAAATAATTCAATCATTGGGCACACTTGAAGAAAAAATCATCAAATTGAAAATGAAGGAAAACAAAAAAGATTCATTCAATCTCTACAAAGCAGTCCATTCATTAACAATTGAAGACTCAAAACTTTACAAATTCAATTTACAAAGAAAAGATTTCAGCTTTACGTGAAAACCCAAAAATTTAGGGTCATCAAAAACATCAATAACCTAAACCATGAGAAATAACCAAACCAAATAAATAAACTAACATACATTGGTATATAAATAACGTCATAACCAATAACGAACTATGCCTTTGAGATGCATTTTAAAAGCCCTCAACATTTTAGTTCAAAAGACTGCATTAACTTTCTGTTTTCTTAAAAAAAAAAAAATCCAAAGACGACAAAAATGGGTTATGCAATCTCATTACAGGAACAAAAACCCTAATCATCTAACACAGAATTAATCATAGAACAACAAGAAAAAGAAGCTTTACTATTTCAATCGAAAATCAAATAAAATTATAAAAAAAACTACTCACCGAATTTTATCGAAAGAGGAAAGGAAAGGATTAAAATCAAAGTCAAATCACTTCAAAATTGGGAATTCTAAGAAGCTAATGCAATAACAATTAGTAAAATTACCTTCTGCGTGATGGTTATGGACAACAAGCTTTGACAACGAAGAACAAGAATTTCAGCTTTGAAAACGATACGTCCCTTTCTCTGTTCCTCCTGGCTGGCCTTGGTTTTGATTCTGCTTCGTTTAACACGGTGCGTTTCATTCCAAAAATTCCATTTCCGGCTACTGTAAAGCCACGTGTTGCCACGTCAGATGTTTCACGATGGCTGTTCTTTTCTTTCCTTTTAGGAGAAATTTTATTTACACCCAATCCATGACTCCACTCCTAAACCAAATCCATGGAAAAAATTTTTTTATTAAAATAAAGATATTTCTAATTATATATTAAAAAAGAATAAAAAAATAAAATCGAAATATCTTTTAATAATAGTTATTGCTATTAGTTTGATCCATGGTCAATGGCCGCCATGGATCAGGTATTTCCACCCTTTTACCTTCCATGTGGAGAAAATCATTTCCGAAAAATGGGCGGCGGCTGTTAAAACGCATGACTATCTGCCGTTTATGTATATGTTCTTTCCTCCTCGTCCACGAAAAATCGTCGAATCGCTTCTTATTCTCCACCTGTCGGAGACACATTGAAGGAGAGAGATGGAAGGCGACGAGAAGGTGAAAAACGACGCATTGCAGATAATCGGGCAATACGAGGATTTGCCTCGCTTGGTCGTCTTCGATCTCGATTACACTCTATGGCCTTTTTACTGGTTTGATTTTACAAAACCTTTCTTTTCGTGTTAGAATTAGAAGCATAGTAATGGCAAATTTAAGAAATTGATGTGTTTGGTATTGTTAATTTGGTTAGTGAGTGCTACTATGAAGATGATACGCCATATCTGTATCCACAAGCTAAAGGTATATTAGAAGCGTTGAAGGAGAAAGGAATTGAGGTTGCTATTGCTTCAAGATCGCCAACTTCTCAGATTGCCAAATCTTTTCTTGCCAAATTGGGAATTCACTCCATGTTTGTAGCTCAGGTCAGCCAATGAGGACCTCTTTCTTGCTTTTAGAAAGA
Organism: Jatropha multifida; assembly: GCA_948099535.1. Lineage (NCBI taxonomy): Eukaryota > Viridiplantae > Streptophyta > Magnoliopsida > Malpighiales > Euphorbiaceae > Jatropha > Jatropha multifida. The sequence goes on along the minus strand of CANUEX010078658.1, from coordinate 41,149 downwards.
AAAATTTATTTCTTAGTATGAATTTACATAACTTCTAAAACTGTGTAATTCAAATGCTGTCTAAAATTTGGTGATATACTGCTTGTGGTGATCAAAAGTTACGGGCTCTCAAAGTCATAATTATGAAGTCTTTTTTTAAATTAGTTGTTTCTGTTAAAACAATCTCTTTTATCATCCAAGTAAACGCTTTATTGGCTTATCATGCAGGAAATTTTCTCCAGCTGGACTCATAAAACTGAACATTTTCAGAGGATCCATAGGAAGACAAGAGTGCCTTTCAGTTCAATGCTCTTCTTTGATGATGAGGATAGGAACATCCAAGCTGTAAAGTTTCTTCATCTCCAAATCCTCATTTTTTGATTGTCTATTCTGCTTCAGTTATAGCAATTAAGAATAATTTAGATTGGTGAAATCTCATCTAGTTGAGGCTTTATACCTTTCTGGTTCTGTTGCTGGGCACAAAATTTTTGTGCTTTGTCTAATTCAGATACTGGTTTTTGCAGACATCAAAAATGGGTGTAACTAGTATCTTGGTTGGCAGTGGGGTGAACCTTGAAGCCTTGAAGCAAGGACTATCAGAATTTTCTCGAAAGTCTGGATCGTCTAGCAGAAGTTAGAAGGGTTGATTTTGTTGATTAGAGAAATATACCCTGTTCTAGTTTGCATCAGATTGATTGATGGGATTTGTGCTGATATTATGTTTAGAACTTAGGAAGCAAACTGAATATTTCAAGCTTATCATACCAAGTTATTCATTGATCTCAAAATTTAATTTCTTACAATTTTCAATAATTAATGTTGTGAAGGAGATTTTGTTGCTGTGATGTTTAGAACTTAAGCAGCAAACTGGATATTCTAAGGGGTAATATGATTCTTCGATGATTTTAAGATTTTCTTACAATAATTACTTTTGGTGACTATTTGAATGGTTTTTTCTGCTAAAGCAGTTAGACTATCCTTAATCAGCTTATTGGATTACGATGTTGTCGAATGTATTTTTAGATTTTGTTTGATGAGCCATAATTGAATACAATATAATATAATCAAATGTATCTTAATAAATTGCATTACATTTTATTACGACTCACCAAATGAAGCCTAAGAACAGCTTGTTATACTGCAAATATGCTGTCTAAGCCATAGATCTGGTCTCTTTGCTTTGCAACATAACAGTTCAGAACTTATATCAATACTAGAGAAATTATTTAAGTCGTAGGGCACTTATAGGACCTTTTGAATTAGGTAATTAACTGAAAAATGAAAATAACAATTAATCAATCTGAATTTGTGGCAAATCTCATTGCAGAAATAGATTGCACGTGAATCGTGTACAAACTAAGACAACAAATCCATGCTTAAAAATTGCATGGTAATAACCAAAAAGAAAAAGAAAAAGGGTAACAACTAAAGGCATGTTCAAGGAAGAGCATCTCTCTCAGACAAGCTATACAGTAAATAGCCTATCTCTTTAGTTTCTAGTTTAGCTCTCTAAATGGTGATCTCTCTCCAATAACGGCCTGGAATTTCTTTGTCGTAGGTGAAGGATTCGTATTCACAATCTCTTTCACAGACTTTAAAACCTCAGTATCACACTTTAAAGCCAAACAAGATTCACTATCATCAAGAGACTGCACTATCTTTTCCAATTTTCCAACCAGCTGCACATCTTCATTAGAGAACTGACTAATCCGGTCGCCAAGTCCCATAATGAAACCCAGCAAATTTTCCCTTTCCGTTGACAACTTCAGAACATCTTCAGCCAAATTTCTTTTTTCACTCTTCAGCGCATCAACTATGGCTTCTGAATTTCTAATCTTTGTCTCCATTAAATTCATTAACTTTTTCATTTCCACCTGTTTTGCTTCAAGTTCAGCTTCGATCTCCACTGCTTGATCTTTTGAAGAAGATAAACATTTTTCCTGTGCTTCCAGTTTCTGCTGTATAGAACAGATGTCATCTTCTAGCTCAGCAATCATCAACTTCTTCTCTTCAATTTCCACCTGGGCTAGAATATCAGCAGCAGCTATCTTCTCCCAAGCTTCACGGATAAAGCAAATTTCTGTCTGCTTGTTTGCAATGTCTGAAGAAAAGGAGACTAATGAGCAATTCAATTTTTGCTCCAATGACTCCAGAAAGTTCAAGAGTTCATTTATTCTGTGATCTTTCTCTTCCAAAAGCTGGATAAGATTCTCCTTTTCATGCTCAAATATTCTCTCTGCTCCTATTTGTGTAACAACTGCCCCTTCAAGTTCTCTTCTTAATGATTCTTCCTCCAGCCACTCGACCTCTTTCTGGAGATACTCCAAAATCTGGTCCTTTTCTCTCATCTTTCTAAGGAAAGTCTCTTTATCCGACTCAAAGGACGTGATTGTCTCCATTCTGGCAGAAGTGGCAGCTTGCTCAATCAATGCAATCTGCTGCTGGAGATTATCTATTCTGCTGTCTTTCACTTCTAGCATATAGGCAATGCCATCTTTCTCCTGCTTGAAGGTTTCTGCAACTTCTACTTGTGCAAGAAGAGAAGCTTCTAATTCTTTACGCAATGCCTGATTTTCGTCAAGGTCATCGTTTAAGCGCTGAGCAATAGATTTCCATATCCACAATTCAAATTCAAGTGCATGTCCTTCACAAATTTTGGAAGCCAGTTCAGAGTTTGCTTTATCTAAAGCATCACATACTTCTTTAAGTTTCTCTTGAGTATCATTTTCCTTCTGCAAAGCTTGCTTCTGTAAGCGAAGCTGACACCTCGTCGATTGCTGATGCATTTTCTTATACCTCTCGAGTTTTTTTCGCATCAATTGCTGCTGCGCTTCAGTAAGACTAAAAGACTCGATCCTCTTCTGCAAAGATGCTGCCTTCTCACGCTCTTCAAACAATTCACAATTTGCAGTGTCCAATGCATCACTAACTTCTCTAAGTTTCTCTCTGAAGTCAGTTTCCATTTGCAAAGCTTGCTCTTCAAATTGAAGCTGCTGCCTGGATGATTCCTCAAACATTTCTTTGTACGTCTCAAGCTCTTTCTGCATCATCTGCCACTTTTCCTCAACAATATCTAAGGATGCAGCCTTCCTTGACAAAGATGCTGCTTTCTCACGTTCTGCAGCCAATTCTGAATTTGCCATGTCTAAGGCATCGCAAATTTCTCTAATTTTCTCCTTTAGCTCTCTTTCTTTCTGTACAGCTTGCTCCTTGAAGTGAAGTTGAGACCTGGAGGAATCTTGAAGCATTTCCTTGCACCTTTCAAGCTCTTTCTGTGTAAGGAGTCGCTGCTCTTCAACAAGGTTCAAAGATTCAACTCTCCACAGTAAAGCAGCAGCCTTCTGGCTTTCTTCTTCTTTATCTTCTAGTGCTCTAGCCAAAGCAGCATTCTTCATCTCTAGCTGCCCCATCAAGAGAGACACATTCTGGTCTCTTTCTTTGTCAAGGAGATTCATCTCAGCTTCCACATTTCTATGGTTTAGTTGAGCCTCATTTATAACTGATTTCAGCACCAGCAACATTACTGACGCTGCCTCATTTTGCAACTCCAGATGCATTATTCCAGAATTACATCTTTCCAACTCTGTCTTAAGCTCTTTTGCTGCTGTTTCTTTGTTCTCTAATGCAGACCGATAACTATTCAGCTCCCCAGACAATTTTTCCCGTTCAGAGCCCCATTCAGCTTCTTTGGCTCTGAGATTCGCATAACAATCTCGGTGCAACTGCTCCACACTTCTGAGCCTGTTTCGCAGCTTTGTCAGAGAAGAAGAATTTCCAACTTCCTGAATTTGAGCTTCTCGAAGTTCCTTAAGGGATGATAGTAACTCCTGATTTTCTTGCTCTAGTTTCCCAGCTCGGTACTCAACTTCTTTGTAAAATGTCTCTTTTGTGCCCAATGAATGTCTCAAAGCTGCAATTTCTTTATCTCTTTTAGTGGTCAAGCATTCTAATTTTGACTTTACGTCTTGGCACTCAGTGAAAACATTCTCAAAGCGAGCCTTAAATTCAGAAATTTCCACTTCCAGATACTTTCTCCTGCTTTCTTCATGAGCTAGGGCTTGGTTGCACATCTTCAACCGGTTTTGAAGATCTTCTGAGATTCTTATCTGAGAATCTAACTTTGTTTGCAGTGAACATATCTCATCAACTAATGTGGACTTCTCAAGCTCCCACTCTTTCTTGCTTTCCTTGAACTGGTTTCGGAGCTTCTCATGTGCTTCTTCTAGATGCTTGAACTGCTCTTTCTTCCATTTTAGTTGATCTTCAAGTCTGCTATTTTCCTCCTCTAACTTGAATAGCATATCATCTCTTTCTCGTAATTCTCTGGATGCTTTGGCTTTTTTCTCTGCTTCCAGATATTTCCTCTGTGAAGTTGATAGAAGCTCTTTAAGACCCTCAATCTCTGCCATAAATACATGAATTTTCTGTTCTTGATCTATACTCTTCTCATTTGCCTCATCTAAAGCCAACAATATCCCTCGTTTTTCCTCTTCCCATTTTCGGCGGTTTTCATCACAATCCATTCTAAGCTTATCATTTGAGGAGCTCAGATGTCTAATGATGGACTCCTTTTCATTCAAACTGCACTGAAGATCTTTACACATTTGTCTTGCTAATGACAAGTCTTCTGCCTTTTCATTGAGTTCTTGGGTTTGCTTCTCAATTTCTGAATTTGCTTGTTGAATTTGAACGATTTGTTCATGATGAGCTTTCTTCAAATAATCGGACAGCTCTGCTTTAGATTTTAATTCTACCTTCAGCTTCTCAATCTCAGCTTTAGCTTCATCTAACTCTTCACACAGCTTGTCCATTTTATTTCTTGAAACTTTTTTCAAAAACAACACTACCTGTTTGCACTGAAAAAAAAAATAAAGAAAGAACTTTTAGATAACAAATGGAAGTTGATCAGTTAGAATGCTACTACTCGAAAGTGCTATAGACTGAAGATAAGAATAAAATACAACGTATGACTCTAAGCCACTTTCAGTAAGACTGAAACTGTATTGGCTGCAAAGACAATTAATGTCTTAAAATTTCAAAGCCATGATATGTTACTGATTTTTAAACTTTCTACAACTACCCCAAGCATCAATAATTAAGAAAATAATGAACTTTATTTGGTTTTAATTTGCCCAAAGATTGGCATTTTTGGGCAACTATGCTCTCAAGCGTACAAATATCAAATTCCTGTTATTGAACCTACAGCAGCTAGCAACTCTTCTCAAATTTTGGAGGACGTTTAACAAAAATAAATTAATAGTTGTAGACATTACTGTAAATGAAGAACGTAATCTTTTGAAATATTGTAATAGTCTGTTCATTCTAATTTCTTGGTGCTAATATTATAAAAACCTTAAGACCCTTAATTACAAAACAAATGCCAACTAACACAGGACTCGCCATTGTACAAACAAATAACGTTTCACACTGACTGCACAACCTGTTTGGTTGCTGAGAAAATTTAGGGAGTAAAGGACAATTAGCTAAAATAAGATTAAAAGATCTCATTTTCTTATGTTTCCCTAACTTTCAAGCCAGTTAAAGAGAGCTCAAACTTGAAAAACACAATGTATAAAGTGTAGCAACAAAAGCTCCAAAATCATGTGATGCTTAAAGAAAGAAATTAACTTGACTAAACAGTGCACGAAAACGAAATATTTCACAACAACCAAACTTCTATGCGTTTCGATTTCCAAGAAAAAGGAAAAAAGCAGGTATCCACAATTTCCTTCTCCGTCTTTTTCCTGTGCTTTACTAGTAGACTCTTTTATCTATCTCGTCCGCAGTTCAGCCAGGTCTGATTGGAAATGCCAAAATGAGTGGAGCGAAGGGATTTAGAAGGATAAAGGGGATATCGGAGAGCCAAACAGCAAAAATGCTAAAGAAGAGTGACCCAAAAACGTACCTGGTAACAGGTTTACAGATTCGCCATGTAATCGAGCTTGTGAAAGATGTTGCTTTTCCTGTTGAAGAAAATGGCTGAAATGGGGATAAAGAGATAAAGAAAAATCGGAAAAGTTTGTTTCAGAGGAAGAGAAGGAGAGAGCCGTTGGGAGAAGTGGGAAGTTAGATGTTGATTTGAAATTGAATGGGAGAGACTGACGGCGTGAAGATGTAGAGTTTAACGTCGTTAACGAGTTGGGGACATTCCCGATTTGGTTTTTCATTTGAAAATGGTTATAGCCGTTAGGGGTTTGATTTGGGTTGGGCTCAGTTGGTCAAGTTTATGTGGGCTTGGTTGGATCAAGCTTCCAAGTTTTGTCTTCAAAAAATTGAATAGCACATATGTGACTATTAAATTTGTTTATTAGATTATTTGCTATATCTAATATTAATGTTATTTCATCGAAAAAAATATTAATATTATTAATGTTACACAGGTGTAGTATGATTGGTCTTTCAACATTTTGTTGAAGATTGAAGTCTCGAATTTGAGTCATCTCCATAGTAAAAGAAAATATTATTCCTATGGGCAAAATTGCTTAATTTTGCTATAATTAAACCAAAAAATAAAATTGAGGTTGTATATTATTACAAACCAGATAAGCTAAATTGAGTCAATTTGGATTTTGTTTTTAAATTTTATTCACACTTGGTTATTCATACTTCATAGTTCATATTGTTATTTCGCTCATTTGATTTTTCATAAATTACTTATTTAAATTTAAGATTGAACCCGTTTTATTCAATTTTTGTGAGATTCACACTCTCTCGTATAGTTAATTTAATCCAAGTAATTAATTAAACTAAAACATACCGTTTTACTTTTAATTAAAAAAAATCTCCAAATCATGCGCCATTGTTGTCTTCATTCTGCTGCCTCTCTCTCTCTCTCTCTCTCTCTGCTCTATATATCCCTCTTCTGCGTCCCTCTCTCTCTCTGTATGCAAAAATTTAAATAAGCTTATCTTATATCCTTAAGTTAACCTTTTCGTAGTGTAGTAAGATAATGTTTTCTAATTATCCACAAGATTTGAAATCAAATGAGATCGTAATTTTCATTTGGCTTAACTATATACAGAGGTAGGTTTGTTGTAATTGACATGCCACTTGCATGGCTTAGGTCCTCAGGACATTACACACCACATGATGTTTATAGTCGCATATATGATTATCCGATTCTAACTATTTCGTTTTGATTGAATCTTCCATTATATTACCCGCGTGTGTGCGAACTGGATGCCGCATGTGTCCTTACTTATTTTTGTTTGTGATGCTACTCTCACTCTTTTGTTCTTGTTAGGCGCATGTTACTGCCCTGTGCTCTAGACATGCTTCCTCTCTTCGTATCTATGAAATATCAGGGACTTCATAGTTTAAATTTAATTTTATTTTGCGGTCTCTGTCAAACCCATTCCCCCCCTTCCTTTTAACTTAATTAATATCTCCCAAAATAAAATTAAAATTTTCACAAAGAGAAAAAAATTTAAAACTTGAAATATTATATTCTCTGTATTTTTTTAAATTAATTAATATTTTTTATTCAATTTCATATATAATAGACTTGGGTCAAAGAAATGATATTACTATTTTTTTATTAATGGCCTCTAATCAGCAAAGCACTACCTCACAAAAAAGAGGAAAGATGTAATTATTTTGTATAAAGGTCCAACGGAGGCATCCAAATTCTATTTTATTAAAGAAAATAACATACTTTATTTCTCAATAAAATGCTTTTTTCCGCCTGGCTAGTCAAGGATAATTTAGTAAAAATACAATAACTTTGGCAGCATTTTTTTATTTTAATTTTTTATTGACTAATAAAAAAAGAATTAACCAACTATTTTTTATATATATGAGAGGTTTAATAAACCTGATTAACATTGTGAGTTACACAATAAATTTAACCATTTGCTTTGAATAACGTTTATTAAATTAGTGATAATTTTTATAATATGAATGATTCAAACTAATTAAGTAATTGATTAGATTTAAATAGGACTACTAAATTAATTTTAAAAACACAAGTCCTAATTAATATATAGTTTATTAGAAATAAAGATTAAATTGATTCGGCATTCTTCTCCGTCAAGTGAATTTGAATATTTATTTATATTTATACTTACTCTATTTCATCCCTACATGGCAGGTAAAATTAGCATCCTTATAATGGAGATGTTAAATAATATAATTAAAAAAAATAAAAAATTAACGTCAAATGAGGATTTTGTCTCGTGGAAACAAGAGATCGTTAATGCCTTTTTACTGGTTAGTTTATTTTCCAAATAAAAATAGTTTGGTTAGATTGCCAAAACTAGAAGGAAATAGATAGCTTTGAGGCAATTGTTAGTGTACGGCACATGGAAGAAAATTGGTGCAAGAGGGCAAGAGGGCAAGTGGGGAAGAACTTACTTTTTGGCCTCTCTTGATTTTGAATTGGTTGTTATTATACTCTTTCACTAGTGCGCAATTGGGCATATTTCATTTTTCTTTGTCTATCTTTATACAAACTTGATTTTCTTACTCTCAATACAAAAACAGTACTTTTAGGTGTTTCTCCAACCCAAGTTTCCATTGTTAAAAAAGAGAGAGAGAGAATATTATGATATAATAATTAAGTAAAAAATTACTGTAGTCAATAATAATTTTTTAATGTAAAAAAAGAATATTTTCAAATTAAAAATCAATAACAAATTTAGCTCCAATCTTAACAATTTCTTCTCCAACAATAAATTTGCTCTTTTAAATTTCGTAATTAAAAATGAAAATTAAATAATTTTTTCTTTACCCTTGATTTTAACTGCATTTGACTTTTTGTTAAAATTATTGTTCACGTACAAGCAGTAAATATGAAAAAAAAATTATTATTCATAAACGTGATAAGTATTTTAAAATCAACTATTTTTTCAAACGTAATAAACAAATACTAATCGCAACATTACCTCGACCAAATTGCATATGGGATACTATTAGAAGTAATTATATATGAATAACCAACAATCCCAATAGGAAAATTAAATTAATTAATTAGAAGAGATTTTTAATATCATCAATGGGTATTGAGTAGAAAATTAAAAAATTAAAAATTAAAAAAATAAAATAGAAAAATCATGAACCTTTCTTTGTATTGAAGCCAAAATCTCCTTAGTAGACCTACAAATGCAAAAGCCAATGTCTGAAGTTCAAATGTAGAGATGAATAAATTAATGTCCACTTATTTAAACATCAAGAAATATGGGTCTCTTCACACCTTTTAAATATTTCTTCTCCAAATTTTTTTTCTTCTTTTATATGGATCGTTAAAATGAATATTATTTGACTGTAAGAATACAGAGAGATTAGATAATTTCGCAGTAAATAAGATTAAAATTCTCATTCACATGTAGAGTGAAAGATTTCAGATTCAAACTCTTCCGATCGCATTGATAAATAAACAGAAAGATTACCATATTGTACAGCTTGCAATATTCTTTCGGTGGTTGACTCTCGCTGCATCTAGTGATTTTTGTTTTCCAACTGAATTATCAAGTGAAAAAGTTGGATAAAAAACGTGTGAAAATAAAAATTGAGCATTAAAATCCTGATGGTGCAATTTAGTCAAATTGTCACGCAAAGGAATTAAAAGAGACACGTTAGAAGATGCAGAAGAAGAAAATTTTGTCACACGCAAATGAGGTCTAATATTAGGAATTGGATCTCAACTAAACTAAACTACGTGTTTTGTGGTGTTGATTTTGTCTCTTTTTCAATCTCTTTCAGCTTCTCTTGTCAATTACTCAAATTAATTCTCAATTCTTCATCTATTAACTGTTATGTATTTGGATTTTTCTCTTTTATTTATAAAATAAAAACAGGAAATATAAATATCTCTTTTTTTTATTTTAATCGTTCCATATTCCCAACTCACTAATATGTTTCATAATATTTATTATATTAAAATTTTGTCTCTTAAAAAAATTATTAAATTTATTTATATTATAATAAATTATTATTAAATTGATAGTATTATTTTTAATTTAATATTAATTTTTTTTAAAAATTATTAGATTAAAATTATAATTATTGATCACATTTAAAAGTATAAATATATAAATATAATAAAATTATTATTCGTTGAAAAAAGGTCACTACGTAAATTTCCACGAGTTCCGCGAGTTCAACAACGCTAAGTACAGAGTAACTGTCCCTTGGAAAAATAAACCATTTCATAATTTTTTTTTGAATTTGAAAACCAGGGGCTGACTGAATTACACGTGTCACTTACTTTAACCTCTCTCACACACAATGATTGGATATATATAATATATATATATATATAGCTATCGTGTCAGCTAATTTGGACGGTACTCGATGCCCACTTGTCAATGAATCAACGGTAGATATTTACTGTACTTCCCGATTAATCATTAAACATAAACTAATCTCAATAGTAGTTTAATCAGGGTCTTAATTCATTATTATCTGATTGGATCAACTTCTATTAAATCTCAGCCGTTGGATCTGCGTCTATAAACTCGAATGGAAGATATTACCAAAATCTAGTTCCTATAAATTCGGTACAGAGCTATGTCAGTTGGTCTCACAGTAGAGTGAGAAACTAGAGAGAGAAAGTGGAGATAGATAGAGAGAGGGTGGGGAATATGAAGACCAGAGAGAGATGGTTAAGGTAGTGATTTTTCTGGGACCAATTTTCCCCCTTTTTTTTTCTTAAAAAAGAAAAAATTAAGTTTTGGTGAAAATTTTACCGATAGTTCTTCTCTCTGGTGAAGAGAAATCTAGATTCCCTTCTGCTAAGGTTTTTTTTTTTTAATCGGCGAAACGTTTTCGGTTTATGAAAAAAGTTTTGCGATTTTCCGGCTAAACGTTTCGGTGAGAAGTCTTGGGGAGCTATACATGACCATTGGATCCTCTGAGACCAGGGTAATTTCCGGTTTTGGTTAAAGGTTGTTTTTTATTTGGAAAACAAATTTGGTTATTTCATTTTTAAATTTATTGAATATTAGGCGAAAATGGATGTTTTTTAATCTCGATTTGTGCGATTTCTGGGGTGGAGATTGAAAAAAGTTTTGGGCTTTTAACGGGTATTTTTTCGAAACGATAAAAGCAATTTTGGCTTCTGGGTTTGTTTCCATTTCCGTTGTTCTCGACTGATAATTTTTGGTGTTTGGTAAACAATTAAGTGTTCTTTTTTTATTGGTTTGAACTAGCTACTTTGAAGGATTTGCTTCTTTAATTTTGTGGGTTTCCATTTTCTTGTTCTTTAGATAAAGATCCACTAATTGGCTAGTTTAGTAGGGGTGATATTTTTTAGCAATTCTTGAAAAGACCCTTTTCTTTTTTACTATAAATTTTGATTTAGCTCTTTCTGGCGGGACTTGGCTTTTCTTAGTGGCCATAATTTGAGAGAGAAATATTAATGTGTTTGATGGACTGAAATTTGATTATATGTTTTTTAGTTTCGTTAAAATGGAGTAGACCGCTTGTTAATCATTTTGTTGCTGCAAAAGGCAGAAGCTACTTACAAAATCCAATATTTTTTCAAGAGTGGGGGCGCAAAGATGGCTGTTTCTTTGACCCGTTTTTCATGGTGGTTGTGGAGTGGTAAGGAGAAAGAACCTGTCTCAAATGGCCCTTCTTTGAATTCTACTGATTACTGGGTTTCTGGATTGAGAGAGCTTGATTCTGTTAAATTCCCCACAAAGAATTTGGCATCACAGAGAAAAGTTAGGAGGAAATGGCATAGTAGGGAAGAGAGGAGAGTTGGTAAGCAATATGGTGATGCTGTTGTGATGCCATCAGATGGTGGGGTTTGCTTATCAGGGTCAGAATCTGATGGCCCAGATTGGTCCATCGGGTGGGTTGAGCCTCATGGTCCTGATTTTAGATGTGATGAAGAAAATGACGATGGCTTTGCGGTGCTGGTTCCTTGTTATAGGCCTGGTTGTAAGGAATTAGTGGAAAATTCAAATAACCAGCTTTTAAGTGCTATCAAGAATTTACCAAATGAGTTCTCTTCTGGTAAGATATATTTCCTTTTATGTATATTTTCTTTTAGTTGTATTAGTTTTATGTCGTTTCTTTTTTTGTGTTTTTTAAGCTGTTTGATAGAGTTTGAAGTGTAAGAATTTGCTGTTGTTGAACTATTTAAGCTATTGACTTTTATCTATTGTTGGGCGGTTCTTGTCATCTAGAGAACTGTTTTTGTTTTTAGTTTGATCTGAACTAAATTATCTGCTATTGTCATTATCATCTGGATTGGTAATTGCATAAATATTTGAGTAGGCTGCACTGCAGCTAATAGCGTCACTAAATTAAAAGATCTAAAGTGCATTTCTTGGTGCCCAAATATTAGACGCAAAGAAATCACTATTGAAATTAGGAGAATAAATGCTCAGTTACAGTTCAAGAATAAGTGAATAGAAGAAAATCTGTACAATTCTTTAAACACCAAACCTCAATTATGGATACTCTTCAGTCAAAAAGTTAATTATTCCATTCTGTTCGAGGGGAAATTTTCCTGAGGTTCAAGCGAATTGATTATGGCTATTTCATGACCAAACCTCGCAACTGATGCACAAGCTGCTGCAAGGCTGGCCTTCCCATTTAAAAGCATTGCCATGCCTGTCCTGAATTTTTCAATTCTTGAATGTGGCATTGGCGGATATGAGAACATGACTAAGCGGAGCATGGTCATTATCAGTTTGTCACGGCCTATTATAGGCATGAAATAGAATTTTGGCTACTTACTGAATAAGCCTCTGGAGGCATGTGACGTATTGCTCTTTGAACTGACTGCCAACTTTGTTGATGATAATGCTGAACTGGACGGATTGGGTTGGCAGGAGGGAGGTCCCGCTATGCCATCTGCAAGTTCTGTTGTATGGATTTGAGTCTTGAAAGGTGCAGTTCATGGAGAAACTTGGGGACTCTCGATGGATTGTTAATTTTTGGCTGAAAGATCCAGTGGCAGATCTACATTATAAAATGAGATTGACCCCTCTTTTTTACTTTTTCATAGTCTTCATATATACAAATATATTTGTTTAAATTTACACCATTAAATTTAGTTTTTACTCAGTTGACCTCTCTTTTCTTTTTAAAAATTTATATTGACACAGAACAAAATTTTATAAATCAGCTACTGTAAAGATTACCTTGCAAATTTTTTTGTGCATCTGGTTTGTTTCTTTTATTTATTTATTTATTTTTGGATTCATAGCAGAACAGCCTCTCTATTTCACTTGATTCTGAAATTTAACATGCATGCCTAGTTATATTTTGATTAAATGTGCAGAGGGAAAGAACTACATGGAGTGGCTTTCTGCTGTTCAGAATTTCTGAAGTCTAGAGTTGGTTGACAGCTAATGGCTATTGCATCCGGTGATACTTTCAATAACACAGCATGTGACAATGTATCAAATTTAATTCAGGAACTATATATATGTGTATTAAAGATGAAGTCTGAATAGCAAGAATTAAGATTATATCTGCATGAGAGCTTCTTCAGCTGAAGTGCTAAGGATCAAACATCCATTCAAGTTGAGGGTAAAGGCTCTCATTAGTTTAGAAAACATGTTAAATATGTTTAATTTTAGGGAAGACTTAGAAGAAGAAAGATGTTTCTCAGTTTATGCCATGCTAGTGATATTTCAATGATTAGGTGCTGATACTGCTTCAAAGGGAAATATGAGTCGAGATGGGAAATTTTTTTCCTTGTGTAAATACTACTGCTTTTATGAAGATGTATGCTTTGAGCTTACTAGTGCTTCCATGCATCTATAACTAGTACTTGTAAATAATTCTCATCCTTCCCTGTCAATGGTCAATCTCAAAATATATATAAAGTTTATAATCTTGCACCTCTCTTTGATATATTTTCTTTTTGTTAGATTGCTTTTGTGTGCTCTTACTGGAGCTTGTTATTTCATTTTTTCAAAACAGAGCCTTCATTTTATTATAGCAGTCTGTGTTGATGGGATTTGAATGTGAAATTCTCTGGAGATTTATCAGTTGGATTTGGGAACAAAAGAACCAATCTGAATTTGAGTTCTCATTATGTAAATTATTTGACTGTTTTCATTGATCCAATGGTGCAAGCTTGTTGTGTACTATTTTGTGTTGTTTCTTCGCTGAATCATGAAATACTGAAGTTGCTAATACATTTAGGGACTAGAACTGTAAATTATGACCATGAGAACTTTGATTTTATATTTTTTTTTCCTGGGAAGGTAATTGTTCATTGTTAAAAAGAGGCAGTAGAGTATCTGGGGACCACGTTACTGCTGAGCAGTTGACGCATAAAAAGGGGGAAGCTTCAAAACAAACGTTTGAAGAGATCACATGACATGGGAGGATTCGGCAGTTGTTGGCAGATAGTGATTCTTCAGAGGTTCTAGGACTGTATGCCGACACCCACCATCTTCCTTATCCAGAGGCAAATTTTGCTCTCGTTAGTAGGCATCAAGATTCAAATATTACCATTGGATCGGAACTGAGTGGAGCTGAGCTGAGTTTTATTGGACTCGAACTTCAGTTGTTAAAAGTTTATTCAGCGCGAACTCAATTCAAGTTTGTCTTTTTATAAGAACTCTACTTCATTGATTAGACAAGCAAGTTGGAGTTTGCTTCATTGAAAGTATAGAGTGAGTTATCTGAATTTTGCAATTTAGACTCAAAACAACCTCCTAATCTATAATCTATATCTATAATATATATAAAAGTACGAATGGGGAACATTTGGTTCTCAGAACTCCCCTAAGTATTCTAATTGATAAAAAATATTATTAAGGATAATTTAGTCTTAATAGCTGAATTGAGACCACATTGTTTTTATTTTTCTATTCTAATTATTATTATTATTATAATTTTAATCTAATTCTATTCTAATTAAAAATTTATTCTTTAATACAATTCTAATTATCTATCTATAATTAATTAATTAATCTATAATTTATAATTATATATAAAAGTACGAATAGGAAACATTGGGTCTCTATTGAGTCTCTAAAACGCCTCAATATACTCTAATTGATAAAAAATATTATTAAGGATAATTTAGTCTTATTTCAATGAGATAACTTTTAATTTTATTAATATTTTATTTACAATAAAGATAATTTAATCCTATTTTAATTAGTAAATTTTTAATTATATTATGATTAGGAATATAATTTAATAAAAATATATAATTTAATAAATATTGAATTATGCATTTAAATTTATTGAACCTTAACTAACGTTGGAATTTCATATTATAATTATAAATTTATCAATTTATATATTGGTTACTTGATGAAATACCGTATTCAACAAATTAAATAATAATAATAATAATAATAATCGAAATCTTTTATCCAAATTTTTTTTATCCAGCTGGTTATAATATTTAATTTGTTAATGTGACACTAACTTAATTTGATTTAAAATAATAAAGTTGATTTGAACTTTCTCTATATTCTACCGTATTAACTGGAATGAAAAAATTAATATTTGTATGATATGTGCAAGTCTTTTTCTCTAGGTTCCAATGTATTCAATTTATTAGTGAACTGTTGTAACTATCGTAACATATACAAAGTATTTACATAATAAAATTAAATATCTTTCTCTAGTTATCATTATATAATCAATAAAATATTTTTCTTATTTCGTCATGCTTTATTTTATTTATTTTTATTGATGCAACAAGGTAAATTTTTTTATTTTTTTATTCCAGAAGTTAAACAAAATAATTTAATCGACACTATTGAAATAAGGTAAAAAAAATGGAGTCTCTGATTGTTAGTACTTAAGATTAACCATATAAAACTTATCGATCGTTAACTAACATTACAAAAATAAGAAAGATAATGTTTCTTGATTCTAAGATAAATATTTTATTTAATTATTAATTTTGTGAAAGAATCATATTTTATTAATTATGATGAATTTTTTCTATAGGTAATTCAAATTTTAGCTATTATGTTTAATAAAGTAACGAAATATTTCAATAAATATTCACATGAGATTAGAGCTGAATCTCAATAAATATATCATATTAAAGGAGTATGAAAAATCAATTTTAAAAGAAATCTTGCAATATAAATTCAATATATGAAAGAATACACTAGGGAAAAAATAAGACCTAATCTTTAGGTTTATTAATATAAAACTAAATATTTTATATAATATTAATGATTTGTTGTTGCAATATTTTTAATTAGATATATAATTTCTATTAATAGTTTTGTAATATCCTTTAAATTATTTTATAGGTATAATGTCAATTTCAATATAGTTGATACCAATGTTCAAAATTACAGCTAGCATGTTAAATGAAACGAAAATATTAACTGGATGTAAGGTAGACAAATTCATTGAATAAAAAAACATATATAATTTCTTTTATTTACAATAAATCTTAATTTTTTTAGAATAAATCATATATTTTTTAAATAATTAAAATGTATTCATTTTAATTTTAATAAGAACTCAAGGGAAAAAGTGAATATTATAGGAGGTTGATTAAGTGCATCAATAAAAAATACAAATTCTTTTTCAAATTAAAGAAAGAAAAAGATTCTTCCGTAACCAAGCGAAAAGAAAATTTCAAAAGAGAAAAGAATGAAAATATGAAAAAAGATGGATCGTGCCAGTGGTGCCAAAAATTACAAGACAAGAAACAATAACCAAGTCTTATGAAGTCCTATCTCTGCAAAGTGACGAAAGTGTTGCGGTTGACCACAAATATGAGAGCAAGAGTAGATAGATATTTAGGAGAATTCTTGCTTCAAGTTGGTGACGGAGAAGAGCAGACAAACAATAAGAGAAACAAAATGATACCAGAAGCGATGGTAGTAAAGTCTGATAATAATGAAACCAGTAAGAAGTAGTCTCAGTGCTTGAAAAGAATGCAAACTCTGGCCAGTATATGACAAGTCGTGCAATACTAGTAACAAAAATCAAATATGTTGATGTCATGAATCAGAAGATGATAGAGTTGTTCCCCGACTGGAGCAAGATCTACAACAGTTTCGATGAAACAGTAGATGACACAAGAAGCTATTACCAAGAGAAATTTCTCAACACTCTATTGCCAAATGGATTGCCTCGGCACAAGATTGAATTGAAAGTCAACTGTTTGATAATACTTTTGAGAAATTTAGATGCCTCGAATGGCTTGTGTAACGAAACAAGAATGATGTACAGAAATTTTGGAGCCAGTGTAATTCGTGCTGAAATAACAGTTGGACAGCACTCGGAGAAGCAAGTATTCTTACCTAGAATACCTCTCTCTCCTACAAAAATGAAGGATACACATTCTATTTTAAGAGAAAGCAATTTTCAATCTATCTCTGCTTCGCAATGATAATAAACAAAACTCAAGAGTAAATAATATCGAACGTTGGTGTCTATTCACCACAGGATATTTTCTCACACGGACAGCTCTATATAGCATTGTCAAGAGGGATATCAATGTCTACAACAAAAGTCATTGTAAAGTCAGATAAGAAAAAAAGTAATGATGCAACATACAAAAAGAACGTCATTTACAAATAGGTCTTGCTGCCAAATAGGTGATAAAATACGTTTAAAATTTTCATCAATAATCTTAAAAAGATAACATTGTTCGAACTAATAATGATACTAATTTCAACTTTGCAGTGAAATAATTTATTAAAAAATACTAAATCACATATTAATGCAACAACTCTTTAAAAGGGAGGAGACTAACCGGGTAAAGAAAACAATTATAACTAATATTTATAATGAATAATTTATATAATTATTTTTAACATAAACAAATGTGTAAAATTATAGTAGATATTTAAATAGAAAATACTGAGTCTATCTATTTATTTTTTTTTAGTATCTTATTATATATATTATAAACCTTTGAAAATAAACAAAGAAAAAGAAAAATTATATAACGAGTACAATTAACGGGTATGCACGTGCCTTCTAAAAAAGTAGTAATATACTAAAAGCTTCTATTCTTAGCATATCCCCTTTCTATTACCTTTTGCCTAACTTTAGGTTCTATTATAGAAGCTCCTACCCAAACTAGTAATAATTTGAGGGTCAAGCAAATCCCTCTCAACCTTCCATTTTTTTTTTTTTTGTACATAACCATTGTCCCACCTTATCAGCTGTAATTACTTGTATTGTTGGCAACAAGTTGATGAATCCATTGCCTATATAAAAATATAATTTTCTTAAAGTTTGATCACTTGTTTGATATCGATCATTTTAAAAAAACAATGGAAGATATCTATTTCATGCAAAGGCAAAGTGAGTTTTATTTATAGATAAAGTTCAGAACAAGGTTGATTTCTACTGTATCAACATGTTCTAAAGATCCCCTTTTATAATTTATTCAAAAAAAAAAGAAACCTTTTTTATATTCACATTTCATATTTATTTTTACTCCATCAAATTCACAAATCAAAATAAATTCTTTTATTATTCAATTTTTTCCCTTTTTATATATATGATCCATTCCTTAATTATGGAAAGTACCAAACCCTAATTATGCCACTTCTTTTTCATAATAAAAGTGAATAATTGAATAAATACTATTTTCTTCCTTGAAAAAAAGGGTGTACAAATAACAGAAATTGGAGTATAAATAAAGTCATGATTCTTATTTTTGGTTAACCTAATTGATAATTTTGCTGATATATGAGGATAATTTTAATTATTATTATCTTATATTTAACAATAAAAATCATTTTTAATTTATTTCAAGGGACTAAATAGTATAAAAGGAATCAACTTTATTTAAAAAAAAAAAAAAAAGAAAGGGAAAGCTGACTTTTTTAATATGGCGATGAGTAGGTCCAGTCCAGAGACAGGAATCATTCTCTTTTGATTTGGTCCGGCAAAGATCCGCGTCAGCGTCTTCATGAATTTTCACAAACAATATTTTACATTTCGGACAACTTTAAATCCAAAAATCGGAAATGTTCGAACGATAAGGACTTGGATTATATTCCATGTGAAGAAAAATAATAAAAGCAATTAAAAGAGGTGGACGATTTACACGATGTTGTCAAAAATTAGGTAATCAGCTTTTATTTCTAATAACAACACTATGGTTTGATTATTCCAGAAAAATTTTAAAGCCAAAAAAAAAAAAAATACAGCCTGGAAAGGCAAAACCATATTCTTTCTATTTTGATATTAATTATTTATTTAAAAGAAAATTAAGGTTTAAACAGGAAATCCAGGCGAAAATTGCTCTCCTCCATGACCCCATAATTAGAGTGTCTTAAAAACTTATACACAAACACATTTTCACATTCCTTTCTTTCTTTTGTTTGTTGCAAATTTCTTGTCAAAGTCTTTATGTTTCTTTCAATTTGAAGCCTTATTGAAAAACAATTCAAAATAAAATAAATCTCTCCCTCTCTCTCTTAAAACTAAAGGGTATTGGGTTCCATGTCTTGTATCCTTGTTGTTAAAGAGAGAGAAAAAAGAGAGGGTTCCATGTATTTTGGCCTACACAAAGGAAGCTCCATGTTTCTTACATAAAACAAGAGAAGGAAAGTGAAAATCAAAGAGACAGAAAATGTTGCAGAGAGCTGCAAGCAATGCTTATTCATGGTGGTGGGCAAGCCATATCAGAACAAAACAATCAAAATGGCTGGAGCAAAATCTTCAAGGTGACAACTTTTCTTTTTTCATTCTTTCAAGAACCGGGTGTTTCTTAAGGCTGGATGGGTTCTTTTATTTTTCTTGATCATTTGTATATAGAAAATTTTGATAGCAATCTCAAAGTTTTTAGGTTCTTTTTGGTGGGACATGCAGAAAACTCACTGACGTTGTAGAGATAATTGACAGTGCAAATTGTTTCACAGATTTTTACAATAATCTGGATTATTGAAGACATTATAGTGCAGCATTATGTGCATTAAATCTAATTTCTGGAGAACTTTGTTCTAATGATATAGTAAAGTATTGCAAGAGAAAAAGGACATAATTTTCCTTATTACATGGGTGATCTTGTCAATGGTAGTTAAAATATGCTATTCACAAGTAGCAATTGGAGGGTATCTTCCAACAAATGGAGATTTTTTTCTTTCAACTTGTAGTTCATTGTTAATATAATATACATGAATCGCTACAGTAAATGATCATGAAATATCAAAAAAGTTCTTGGGATTTCTCGTTAATTTCGGATAAATTTCAAAGTAAATGATATCCAATTTTCTTCTAATGGATTGCTTTTATTAATAAAATTCCAGAATTATATTTTTCTTTCCTGCCTATAAAAAATGATTTTGAGTGTTTTTGATGGATAAAAACTCGATCTTTGTCTCAATTTGCATGTCAAGAAAACTGCTGACAATACAAATGTGAATTCACAGACATGGAAGAGAAAGTACAAACTGTGCTCAAACTTATCGAGGAGGATGGAGACTCGTTTGCCAGGAGAGCAGAAATGTACTACAAAAAGAGGCCAGAGCTTATACATTTTGTGGAAGAATCTTATCGAGCATACCGAGCCTTAGCAGAACGTTATGACCACATATCAACAGAGCTACAGAATGCCAACAATACTATTGCTTCTGTTTTCCCAGAACAAGTCCAATTTGCAATGGACGATGATGATGATGAGATGCCTAGATTCCCAAGGAAGGTTATGGACCCTTCAAAAGGAAATATCCCAAAAGTTCCGAAGGCTCCAAAAGATTTGAAGCGTATCTTCACCTCAGCTACAAAGAAAATGCAAGCTAAGAAGGAAAAAACAAATAATTCTAGTGTTGCAAAATCTGGTTTGAGCAAGTCCGAGGGAACTAAAGAGATTGGCCGGCTTCAAAAAGAAATTCTTTCGTTACAAACTGAGAAAGAGTTTGTTAAGAGTTCTTATGAGAGCGGGTTAGCAAAGTATTGGGATATTGAGCAGACAATCACAGAAAAGCAGGAGAAGGTTTGTAGTTTGCAAGATGAATTCGGTGCAGGTACAGTCATTGAAGATGATGAGGCTCGGACATTGATGGCATCAGCTGCCTTAAAATCATGCCAGGATACATTAGCTCAATTGCAAAAGAAACAAGAGAAATCTGCAGAGGAAGCAAATGCTGAGCGTGAAAGGATAAATGATGCCCGAGAGAAGTTGAAATCTCTCAAGGATGAGTTTATGCATGGCGAGATCAATCAAGAAAAACCAGTAGCCAACAATAAATCAAGAATAACAGTTGAAGAGCAGAAGTTGGACAAAGAATCTAACGGTAGTAACACGAAAGAGAAACATGATTTGGAGAAGTTACGTGAAGAAATTAGAGGACGTCTTGAAGTTGGATCAAATGAATCTCTCACTGTGACAGAACTTGCAGAAAAAATTGATGAGCTTGTGAACACTGTGATTAGCTTAGAAGCTGCAGTTTCATCTCAAACAGCTCTTATACAGAGATTGAGAACTGAAACAGATGAACTTCAAAAACAAATTGGAATCTTGGAGGATGATAAGGCAACACTGACCAGGGGGAAAAATGATTTGACAGACAAGCTGAGAGATATGGAGGAACAGTTGCTTGGACTTCAGGAACTGAACCAAAATGTTGAAGACGAGAATACCAATCTTCAAATACATTTTACTGAAGCACATTGTAATCTTGATACGCTTTCAGAGAAAATGCATAATGTGAAGCCAGATGAGGAGCTTGAGGCCACAAAGCAAACAGGAAGGGGATCTGTATTTGAAGTTGAATCACGTCAGAAGTCCAATACTAAATGGTCAAAAGAGAAGCAGAAGGGTTTAGGTAAAGTACGTGAAGAAGTCAGAAGAAAGCCTACTCGCAATTCTAATGTATTACAGAAAGTGAAGCAGCATGAGGCACTACAGGTTTCAAGCTCTTTGCCAATGGAGAAACCGGCTAAAGTCGATTCACAGGCAGAGTTGAAAGCAAAAGGAGAAAAACTTAATAGTAAAGCATTGAAGGTTTCGAGCACTTCACAGAAAGAGAAGGAAGTTTGTGCTGAAGTCAATTCTCAGGCAGAGTTGAAAGCACAAGCAGAAAAACTCAATAGTGAAGCAATGAAGGTTTCGGGCACTTCACAGAAAGAGAAGGAAGTTTGTGCTGAAGTCAAGGGAGAGTTGAAAACAGAAGGAGAAAACCTCAATAGTGAAGCAATGAAGTTTTCGAGCACTTCACAGAAAGAGAAGGTAGTTTCTGCCGAAGTCAATTCTCAGGCAGAGTTGAAATCACAAGGAGAAAACCTCAATAGTGAAGCAATGAAGTTTTCGAGCACTTCACAGAAAGAGAAGGTAGTTTCTACTGAAGTCAATTCTCAGGCAGAGTTGAAAGCACAAGGAGAAAACCTCAATAGCGAAGCGCTGAAGGTTTCGGGCACTTCACAGAAAGAGAAGGTAGTTTCAGCCGAAGTCAATTCTCAGGCAGAGTTGAAAGCACAAGGAGAAAAACTCAATAGCGAAGCACCGAAGGTTTTGGGCACTTCACAGAAAGAGAAGGAACTTTGTGCCGAAGTCAATTCTCAGGCAGAGTTGAAAGCACAAGGAGAAAAACTCAATAGCGAAGCACTGAAGGTTTCGGGCACTTCACAGAAAGAGAAGGAAGTTTGTGCCGAAGTGAATTCCCAGGCAGAGTTGACAGCACAAGGAGAAAAACTCAATAGTGAAGCAGTGGAGGTTTCGAGCACTTCACAGAAAGAGAAGGAAATTTCTGCTGAAGTCAATTCTCGGGCAGAGTTGAAACAACAAGAAGAGAAAATTAATTTGGAGGAGCTCAAAGTTTCAGACTCTTCAAAGAAAGAGGAGGAAGTTTCCACTGAAGTCAATTTACCGACAGAGTTGACACAACAAGCAGGGAAAATTAATATGGATGATCTCAAAGTTTCAGACTCTTCAAAGAAAGAGGAGGAAGTTTCCACTGAAGTCAATTTGCAGACAGAGTTGACACAACAAGCAGGGAAAATTAATATGGATGATCTCAACGTTTCAGACTCTTCAAAGAAAGAGGAGGAAGTTTCCACTGAAGTCAATTCACGGGAAAAGTTGGAAAAACAAGAAAAAGATATTAAAATTGAGGAGCACAAAGTTTCAGTCTTTTCACAGAAAGAGGGGGAATATTCTGCTGAAGTCAATTTGCAGGCAGACTTGAAGAAGCAAGAAGATATCAATACTGAGAAGCATAAAGTTTCAGACCCTTCAACGAAAGAGAAGGTGTTTTCTGATGAAGTCAATTTGCAGGCAGAGTTGGAAAAACAAGATGAAAATATAAACAGTGAGAAGCTCAATGTTTCAGGTAGATCCCATGAAGAATCCAGCAGACAAGAGAGTACAAGAGACCCTGATGCCAGTCTTGACAAGCAACAGGATGTGAAGCCATACGAGGAAATACAGGTCTCAGGATTTTCCAAGAAAGGAAAGGCTAAAGATTTGAAGAACAGACATAAAGAGAAAAAAAAACTTGACCCCTGCAACTCTAATAGAAATGACAGAGAAAATCTGAATCTACTGAAGACGAGTAATGATCTGGATACTCATCTAGAGAAATCAGATGACATAAAAATGGAGGAAACAGTTGACAAGCAAGCTTCAACCAAGGCTGCGGACGATGTCCTTCCAGTTGAAGAACGGGAGCAGGCAAGAGAGCAAGAAGATGAACCGGACTGGAAGCAATTGTTCACAAATGGTATGGAAAATAGAGAAATAACTCTATTAACTGAATATACTACAGTTCTACGGAATTATAAGGAGGTCAAGAAAAAGCTCAATGAAGCAGAAAAGAAAAATAAAAATGACGATGGTCTCTTTGATACAATGGTCCAATTAAGAGAACTGCAGAATGCCATTGCAAAAAGGGATGAACAAATTAAACTCTTACGTCAGAAGCTGAACCTTCTCCAAATGGGCTTAGGTGACGACAATGAACCTGACCAATCATCCTTGACTGATTCCCCACATACAGAGATAGAAGTAATATATGATGTCAGGATGATGATGATGATGGAAGAGCCAGAGATCTCAGCGATTGAAAAGAGATTCAGGATGAGCATTGATGAACTACTAGAGGAAAACTTGGATTTCTGGTTGAGGTTTAGTTCTAACTTTGGTCAAATTCAGAAATTTGAAACTGAAATCAAAGATTTACAGTCTGAGCTGTTAAAACTAGAAGAAAAACAAAAGAAGCTAGATGGCAGCACTAGTGCAAAATATTGTTTGAAATCAGATGCAAAGCCATTATACAAGCACCTTCGAGAGATTCATACTGAATTATCAGTCTGGCTAGAAAAAAGTGTGCAACTGAAAGATGAATTGAAAAGCAGATTCTCATCTTTATGTGACATTCAAGAAGAAATAACAGCTGCTTTGAAGGAGAGTGCTGAAGACGATGACTTCAAGTTTACAAGCTACCAAGCCGCAAAATTCCAAGGTGAGGTTTTGAATATGAAACAAGAAAACCACAAGGTTGCTGATGAATTGCAGGCTGGCTTGGATCATGTTACAACACTCCAGTTAGAAGTTGAGAGAACTTTGGCAAAGTTGAATGATGAATTCAATCTTTGTGGATCAAAGAATTCTACAACTACTATCCAGCTCGATCATTCAGACAGCCGAGGTCGAGTTCCTTTGAGGTCATTTATCTTTGGCGTCAAACCGAAAAAGCAAAAGCATTCAATCTTCTCCTGCGTCCACCCTGTACTGCAGAGGAAATACAATGGTTTGAAATCAGGGGTTAATGTGTAAATGGATTCTGTGTGTGGGTTCTACTACATTAGTATTTTTGTTTTCATGAATTCTTTCTTAATGTTTTTCAAATTTTTATTTTTAAGAAGCGGAAGCTTTACCTTCATTTTTACAGGGCTTGTTTTCTGTAATGTAGATGTTCATAGTTAATGAATACAGCAGGAATATTTCAGCATATTCAAATACTACCTTTTTTATTTAACTGTGCAAACGAGCGAAGCCATGTCCAATATCAATATATCGTCAGCCTCATGTAAACGAGCTTCATTTTTTTTAACCAATTTATGTTATAAATTTAATAATTCATAAATTTAGCAAAAATTAAAATATATTTACTAGAAAATTTAATAATATTTTGCTTATAAAGGGGCACTCGCGAATCTAGACAAAACCAAATTTTGCTTAGTTTAAGCTCAATTCATTTATTAAACAAACATGCGCTCATTTGGGTGCTGTGGTTAAAATTCCATAATCAATCATTTTTTCAGATTATTTTATTAAGAATAATGCAATAAGTATAAATAGATCTTTCCTTCTTTTTTCCAAATCTTCTAAGTCCTTAGCTAGCCTTCAAAAATGCAGTTTAAGTTATACATGTAGGTTAACAAATAATAAGAATAAGAATAGCTTGAAACACAATTTTCCATCACAATGCATTTATTATAAACCTTATAAATTACCTATAAGACAAATTCATGCAATTAATTTACACAGATTAGACAATTCTCCCTTTTCTAATCAACTGAAATAGCACCGATCAGGATAAAGTACGAAAAAACATTATACTGTGCAACATTGGAAATAAGCATTTGACAGTACCTTATATCAGCAAACTAGTTATTTACCACAAATTCCCACCTCTGACCTAACCTGGCCTTGCTAAATAAAATTTCATCCCTTCGTATACATAAAATGTAACATTTCTCCATGTATTAGAATGCTTCCCTGCCAGCATTTTTCGATGAATGAGAGACAATGATTATTGCGGTACACTGAAAGAAACCTCTAAGACAACCTTGGCTCCCCTCCCCCTAGCCATGTAAAGACCTATGTGTTGCATCAGCTCCTGCCACACGAAAAACAAAATGACAATAAATAAAAAAAATATTAGGAAGAAATCTTTCCCTTTGTGTCTGTCTAAGTGTGCATGTGTATTTTGCAGCTGATGCTTGCCCTCAAACAAATCAGCATTGTCTAAAACACAGAAGTGATAACTTTAAAGTTCGGAATTTACAAATGCCATCTTACTGAAAGGAAACAAAAGTGTTCAGAATTTCATGTAATAATCAAAAAGGAAAATAAAAAACAAAAATGAAGGTCCTTTGTATTGTTCCACTGATTTCTAAACCCTTGCAAAGCAAGTTAGCAATTTTTCAATGGGATTTTCACGATTGCATTGATAGGCAATCTAAAACCATCAGTTCACACAATGGCTTCCTATCCAGGCTTGGTCCTTTAAGTCCATATTCCACATTCAGCCTGTGTCAAAGTACTAATTATCTAAAAAATTTGCACAAAGCATCTCTCAATAGTAGCAAAATTAGCCTCTAAGCTAATCACATTGTCTGAGAACAATAACAATAAAATGCAAAACAGCACAACGCAGGATTAGCTTGGCGGGTAGTGGTACATTCAAAAAAATCTTGGGGTAAGACTCTGACCTTGAATTCAAAAGAGCAGGGGGGAAGGGGCAAACGGAAAAAAAAAATATTCAACTGAGGCATGAGTAGCGAAATGTGTAGCTATTGCAAATTCACTTCTCTTTTCCTGGACAACATTTCTAGTTATTGTTGTACAGTGCAAGACATAGTTGACAATCAGTCATTTCCTTCATCTGAACATCTTTACTGATATGACCAGTGGGAGCTCGAAAAGAAGAAACCAGATATACTGTTGTTGCATACACGAGAGTTTCAGTAATATATCTAATTTTATCCAAGTACCATATTAGTATGACCACCAGAACCTTGAATAGCAAACGCATAATAAGAAATAAAAGAAACCTCAACAATTACTTTCCTGTTCTTTTGGCACACTGGAAATATTTAATGGGAGAGGTATAAGGTTTGAATCCTTAACCTCTCAGTGCATACACTATGAGGCAAGCACTTGACTAAGGATATAAAAAAAATGTTTTGCATTAGTGTAAACCTCATTTTGACATTTTCTTCAGTCAAGAAAAACAGCGGAAGAAATGCTTCCTTCTGAATTTTCAGATCCATTTGAACTTTGGCAACATAACTTATAGCTTCATGCAACAATTTATCCACCATTTCAAACAGCCTACTCCAATTCAAATACAAGGGACAATTTTTTTATCAAAATAGGGGAAAAATTGAGCAATTACAAGAAAATGAATGGTTAAATGATTTACAATACCTGCGGATGTGCTATAGCATCCTTGATACTTCTGGCAACATGAACTGGAAGGTCAAATGTTGCACAAGCTTGAGAATACACAAACACATCCTCTAGAGGAGCAAGAAAACCGCGATTCCTAGCAGATAGTGTTGAACAAACAAAATCCAGTACACATATATCCGTGCAGATTCCTACCACAAGTATCTTTAACAATAGATTATATATTTTATTGTCCACCTTTAGACTGAAACTATTCTATATTTTTGCAGAAGTAATTAGTGAAGAGAGTAAATACAAAACACTTACAACTTTGATCTGATTAGTTTTGATCCAGTCCACAAACAGATTTGTCCCATCTTTTTCAATAGAACCTAAAAACCCATCAATACAGTCCTTGCACCTAAGTGTGGCGTTAGTTTCATTTTCCAACCACTGCAATTCTACAAAAAGCATAAAAAACAAAAATACAAAATAAGATAACAAAAACCATAATCCAACCAAGTTATAATAAATTTATATAATAACAAAATAAAAACAACAGAGTGGTACCTGGAACAAGTCTTGCCTCATCTGTTCCAGCAATACAATGAGGAGGGTAAGGGTGTTCCGGTATGTCAGGATGATGGGAATCAAGAAAAGCAAAAACAGGCCATTTCTTGTCGCAGAAAGCTCTAGCAAGCTTCACAGACTCTTCTACCATTGTAGAAATTTGCTTGTCAGGCTGTTTTGGGGCCTGTAGGACATAAAATAATTAACAATTTTGAAACAAAAAAATAGTGTGATTAAAAAAAAAAAAGAACGCAAAAAAGAAAGAAAAGAAAAGAATACCAAATTGCCAGCACCGACGGTACAGAAGCCATTAACGATGTCGACGAGAACAAGACCAGCCTTAACATCGGCATTCAGAAGCAAAGAACCTTGTTCAACCGGAAGCTCCTGCTTTAATAATTCAATTGAGTAGGAGTTGGACACCATTGTCTCCTCTTCTTTCCAGTGATTTGCGAATCTTCGTGCAAGTAAATATATTATCCTTATGGAGAGAGAAGTCTGCGATTGTAGGCATTGGTTGAATATTCAACGAGAAAGTCATCAATCCGTATGTTTTGGATTAAAAAAATGAAAACTCATAATTTTTTTCTTATTTTATCATCCTATTTTCTTTCTAAAAAATAAATTATTTATACAAATTAAACATAAAATAATAAAAAGTGATACCGAGGGCCAGTCTTCCGTCCGCTCCGAGGTTTACTCAGACTTCGAGTTTCCCCACACCCACTCCGAAGAAGATATTTTATTTTTTATTTTTAATATAATATATTAAAATTTCATTAACAATTCAAAAATAATTATAATACAATACCACGAGATTCCTTAACCATTTAAGAATCTAATAACAAATTCTAATAAAAAATAAAAAGTCGCATTCAAGCAATTAAACCTCTGAATCCAATAAATTAACATTGCTATTCACTAAAAAAACGAACAAATATCACCGTTTAAGTAAGAATTCTAAATAATATAGATTTCTGTTAAATATAAATTTATATTCGATAATGTAAAATAATACAAATAGATATTAAAACCCTAAATAAATTTTAACTAACGGATAAAATATAATTCTTACCATTTTTATTCAATTATGATTATATCTCTATCAATATAAATATTTTCAATTAAGTTTAGAAATATACAAATTTACAATTCACTCAATCCTTAATTTTTGAGAGTTTAATAATATTTTATAATTTATAAGATAGGAACGTAAAAAATTGAGAAAAAAACAAAAAAAAAAAAAGGAAGGAATGTCTAGGAGATAAGAATCAACCATTCTCCATATAGAGGTACTTAATTGTTGTGTTTTGATGAAAGGAAAGAAAAATTTTTAATGAAATAAAGGAGGGAAGAGAGAGCACCGAAATGTTTTATTTTTTTAATGACTGTTCCCTTGAGGAAGATATATTAAGATTGCATTGAAAACGAAAGTAACATTTTCATGTCCGGTGTCTAATGTGTTTTTTTTCCCAAAATTTAATGATTTTTGTCACCCAAAAATCAAAATACGTTATTTTTCTAGATTATTATATTCATTTCTTATCTCTTTTCTCTTTTTTGTTATATTATTTTGCAATTGAAAGAAAATTAAAATGAATTTTTATAAGATAATAAAAAATTGAAAAAAAAGCAAAATGAGTTGAATGAATATTTATATTCAATTATCATATATTAAGGAAAATAATTGATATTAATTTTTTGGCAAAATAATCCAACTAAATACGCTTAATTATAATTCTTGTTAATATTTCAAACTCTCATTTGTTAATAATTGAAACACTCAATTACATTTTACAGGACAGGCTGTCCTGTGCTTCGAAGATTAGATTCCAGCGAAAAGAGATACCACACTACCGGCTCAAGTCTTTTTCATGCCATGGAGCATCTTTTATTGGTAAAATTAAGTTCTATGTCCCATCACGCCTCCCTATTAGGCAAGGTACCATAAATTCAAATCTTTAGAAAACTGGGCTTTTGTTTCTTCTTGTTAAATTTTACAATACATTTCAGAAAAAATAAGGATCATCCTTCTCTAAATTAAACAATTATGTCGACATGTTTCCTAACATAAGGTTTAATGAATCCATAAGACCATAAGCTAGAGCGCCCAAGACAGTAATAACAGATAAAGACCAACACCTCAACCAGAACAATATCAAACAAATATAGCTGCTATTTACAACATACTGTACTCCTCAAAACCTTGGTATGGGGGTTGCCGGTGTATTTGTTGCTGTTCTGCTATTTAAGAGATTCAGTTGATGCTGAAGTTGCACGCGTGGGTCACCTAGCTTCCAATATCAATGTCATTAACCCTTCTTGCATAAAAAATAAAGAGATTCAACAACACCAGATGTATTTTTCATTTGCTTTTGTTCGCATCTTGTGGGAGCTGTAGACCCATGAGCCCAAGTAGATTGGAAGCTGGACCAGCTTGTCCTTGTTGGGAAGAAAACGAATCAAGCAAGCTCTTCACCAGGTTAACATCCACATCTACAGGTGTGAATTCTTCATCCATGGCTTCTGGAGCATTTGATGTCCCCTGAATGGAAATGATTCAAGCATTACACAGTTTGATAAAATTAAATAGCACAGAGGAAATCAGATGTAAATGGTGCCAATGCTTGTTGACATAAGTACATGCACGTATTGCCCTCACCGAGAAACAGCAATGCTTTATACTTGTGGTTACTATATAACGAGATGAAAAAATTACCTCATTTTTATTGGAGTGATCATTTGCACGAATAAAGCTCTTCTCAAGAGTGGTATTCTTCAGTTCCTCATTCAGAGCATCTGAATAGGTATGCATGAAAGTATCCTCTCCATCATTGTTCTCCACATACGGTTCCATATTATCACTCCCATCTTCTGATTCATCTGGAAACATTGAGAATAAAATTACAAGAACAAATACAAAAATGGGGAAGAGCCATGCAATTTTTACGTTCATAGCATGGCCATGTTTAATGAGACAAAAAAAAATTCAAAAAAAAAAAAAAAGAACACCAAAACCACCAAAAGCCCAACAGAGAAAGACCATATTTAAGAAGGGAAACAAAAGAGGACAGAAGACCATCATCTTTTGCCATTATGAGTCCTGTTTTTCCTTTTGCTTCATTAAATCATTAACCATGAATTACCCTCAAAAGAATCATGGCTTCACCATACCCAAACAAAGTTTCAATCTCAAATTTGTCAACAGTAGCAACGTGTGCATTTGCGTGAGACAGTGGTGTGTGAGAGAGCAATAAATGTCATCAATGTGGAAAGAATATTTTACTTTTATCAGAATATCTACATAGGAGAAGAAATATAGATATCAATAAAAAAAATAATGCCTTCAGAACAAATCCATGACAAGGGCTATATAGAGTACAAACTGTAATTAAATTTTCCAGGTGCAATAGAGACTACCAGAACATGTAAACAAGGATAAAAATTATTCTCAAATTCTAAGTAGCACTGTACTTAATAAACTAAAGAACGGAAAAAAAAAATCTCTTACCAAATTCCATGTCTGATGACGATGCTTCTTCAGTATCAATATCACTAGCTTTATCTTGAGGGCTCCGATGTTTGATCACTGATTCCATGTCCTTTAAGAAGCGGTCCACATCAAGGTCCACTTCTTTAAGATTCCTTTAACAGTAACAAAGTAAATAAAGATCAGTTACTGGTCCGACTAATATGAATAGGAAAAAAACACATTCCACTGATTGTAACCCACGATGTGAGACCCAATTAAAAAGATATAAAGATGAGAAAATGAAAAAACAAACATTTTTAGAATGCAAATATCTCCTGCTGCTAGAATACCCTTAATCAAATTTACCAGAGAAGGATCTTAACTCAGAAGAGTTTACTGATAAAACAAAACTGCTGAGTTAATAAGTGCCAGCTCCAACCAATGATCATGAATGTAATGAGCCAATAAGCATATAAAGATAATAACAGATCTTTAGTAACAAACTATAGAAATGTCAATTTTAGCTCATGCATTCGTCCAAAGTACATGTGCAGTAAACTTCATCTTTCATTCATAAGCGGCATCTTAAATATGCATTGACAAAATTCAGAATCAAAATATTCTAGGATATATGCACAGTAAACTTCATCTTTCTTTCATAAGCAGCATCTTAAATATGCAATGACAAAATTTCAGAATCAAAATATTCTAGGCTATACGATCAGTAAGCTGATCTAGTATCAGTTGAATTTTTCAAGAGAAAAATACAAGCACAAAACATCGAATATGCTAAGACTGAAGTAAATTAGAGTCTACAGTAAAGTTACTATTACATAATCACTTAATCATACAAGCTCAACCACCAATGAGATGACTCAAGAATAGGTTTTACATCTCTTTTGCCCCACATGCAGAAATCCACTGGGGTCGAAGTGCAGATAAACATTGACCCACATCTATCTTGTGCTGTATATTTAATAATATCACAGAGCCTAGGATTCAAAATGTAGACGTTTTAGTCAAAGTGACTCTACTACCACTTAGTTTAAGTCCTCAAGTTTGTAGCAAGTACCTAAGAATAGTGCTTTACAAAGTCCAGCAACAATTCCACACAATAATAAGAACCCTATTTGCACATCCCAAATAAGAGAAAAGAGTCAAAAGTTTAAGCTATTGAGGAGCTGAACTCAATACTGGTCCAGCCAAGCGCGAACAAACTTGCAAGTGTAAGATTTCATGAAACAACCATGCTTTAATAGCCAGATTAACAATTAAATTAGAATTAATTTTACAGTTGGGGTAACCTTGACCTAAATTGATTATTCACAAACCTGTTTTCTGGAACCTCTGCTCCCTTGTAGCTTGACACCTTGTCCACAAAAGCCTGCATAGTTTTTGCAATATCACCAAGATCAAAATCATCAAAGTTGGCATCAGATGAAGGACCAGCGTCATGTGCATCTTTCAACTTCTGTTTCTTCTTATGTTTAGCATTATAAAGATCCATCTCTTTTTGTCTCTCTTCAAGAGCAGTGTTTAACTCATCCTCTCCATTGTAAAGCCAAGAATCATCATCAGAAGGAGGAAGATCGTGGTTCCGGAAATCATCAGCTGAGTATGGTATAGCAAGAATCTCATCAATCCGCCTCACCGGTGCATTCATCATTTCACTGCAATAGTAGCATGATTATTTCCACTACCAAACAATGAGAAACTAAGAAAGACACATACGTTGAAAACAGACCAATGTAATAACACCAAATATACCCATGTTATGTTAAATATCCTCAAGGAAAATGTTTCATATCATTTTTGCAAGGTGGACAGAGCATAGGGTAAGCCCCCGAAATAGCATGTCATGGTTTCAACTTTCAGATCCCACTCCACTAAAGCGGGGAAGCCGGGAAGGGGGAACAGCATCTCAATTCCATATTTGAAAAAGTCAGAAATCAATTATCAATATGTAATTTGATTCTGGAAGTAATCCATTTCTGGGAACTCCAGCAAATTCCCAATTCCCGTTTGCCTTCACACAGCAAGCAAATACGGCTCGCCAATAGAATTCAATCTTTCAATTTCCCCAATGTCTACCAAGAAGTCCCAATCAATTTTGCTCCTTAAACAGTATTGCCAAATCATTACTCCATTAAACTAACTACAAAGAGCAAGTTGTTTTATCCATCATCATGAATTAAAAAGGCAGCACGAAAAAAAAAAGCACATAAATTTAGTCTGTTGGAAAAGGAAGTGGGTGAAGAAAAAACTTGTAAGAACAACAGACCTGGTTCTTGAAAATAAACTACTGTTCCTGTAATACTCCTCAGCCTTATCCATCAACCTCTTATACTCCTTTGAGCCCGGCAACAATCCTTCAAAATAGCCATTCGTCTCCAAGGCTTCCTTGTACTTGTTCCAGGTACTCCCTTTCCCTTCCTTTCCCTCCTTCCTCCTCAGTTGATACATCATTTCGAACCCACAAGCAATTTTCATTCCCAATTCTGCCTCCAAGTAGGCGCCCATATCATCCCCTCGAATTGGCATAGGATAGCACTTAGGCGCCAGAAATTTCTGCTGCATTAACTGGGCATACATAGCTCTGGACATCTTAACCGTAATACATACCAGCTCCTCCTCTCTCCCTCTACTAAGAAACTTTTCCATTTTCGCTGCATACTTCATTGTATCGATATCTCTATCGTAAAAGCCCTCCACTGCTAATGAGATCAAACAAGGCTCGTGCTTGAGGACTTGTGCCACTGATGTTGGAACCCTAACCCTAACCTGATGAATATTCCGTCTGGCTCTTTCCGGATAATCCGAAATCCGATTTTTCACGGCTTTTTGGACAGGCTCAGCTGCTATCGATTCGTTTTCATAATGCACCAAATATTTCAACGAGTCAATTAAACTCGGGTTAGCTAACCGGCTTCTCGGAACAATATGCAGATCGCCGCGGCGAATAAAGACACGATTACTACTTGTTTCCGGGTCAATCCAACGAGGGAGATGAAAAGCAGCTTCAATGAGAAGGAACTCGCCGTCGTTGTCCCATACACGTATAGAGAGGTAAGGGAATTGGCGGGAGATAAGGAAGAGGAGAAAGACGGCGAACCATTCATCCTCTATGTTGTCGCCGAAGCGAAGCTTGCCGTGGAGATGAGGTAAAGGAGATGTAGAAGTGCAGAGACAAGAAGGAGAAGAGAAAGAGGAAATAGAAAGAGAGAATGGTTCGTGTTGCCATATGTAAGAAGAAGTATGAGGAGAGAGAAAGTTAAGGATTTCAAGGTGAAGAGACTGGAGGGAAAGTGAAGGAGCAGAAGAGGAAGAGAATGAATCGGAAAGGGAGGAATCCGGGAAGATAGCGTAGAACGCAGTGTCTTCTGGTATACGGGAGTGAGTCTGGGAAAAGATGGAGGTGAAGGGATCGGCGTCAGACGGTGCTTGCCACGTCATGGCTGTGTTCATTCCGGTCTGGTACTCAGGCTGCCGTTGGAGGCGACGGTTTATTTATACTCCGTTACGTATATGACTGTTGTTGCTTGTGACGGCTTATCGTGAACGTTCCTGAGGTCTTGAGTGAGATAGTGTAGACTCCTTGTCGCTGGTTCATATAAAACGTTTGTCGTTCAACTGGAATATGTATTACGGAACGGCTTCAAGCTTTCGTGAATTTGGCCCAATGGCTATACGCTTCAGGCTTGTTGATGCGCTTATTGTGTTTGTGATATTTGGCAGTTGATACCTTAATTAGAATTTTGAATTAACGGAATAGAAAAAGGAAACACAATGCAGTGTGAATCAATATATATATATATAAAAGAACAGACATCTTTTTCCTAGAAAATGCTAAATGAAATTTCTACATAGTACCATATAAAATTAGAAAAATTATAGTGTCATATAAGAGTAAAAAATTTAAATTATACCACATGAGATTTCAAAATGTTGTAAAATTTTATAATTACAGTATATTAATTGTGTTATTTTAATTTCTTATTGATTGAAATTAATTTATAAATAAATGCAAAGTAAAAATGTTAAGATATAATGTCACGATCCAAAATTGTTGTCGAAACAGCACTAGGAGACCTAGGTAAGCTTAAGGCCCTGAGATCTATAATAAGTTTAAACTGTGAAAACGTATGTTATCATTTGACTCTATAAATAGTAAGCTCATATTATAACATTACTCAAATATCAGTCAATTATCAATCCTGACTTAGCTGCAATATCATATATAAATCATGGCTCGAGTTTATACTCATTTAATAAAAATACATTTTTATGCATAATTCATCTATGATTAAACTATTCATATCATATGTTTTTCAAATTTTCAGAAAATACATTACAAATTATTTATCAGCACACTATTGTTTTTATATAGCCAAATATAAATTTATCATCCTAACTGCGGAACCGAGAGACGTTATATGCGGAATGTTTTAAACAAAACATATAGTTCATACTAACATTTTTTTTTTGAACTGAATTTAAATATTAAATCTCTGCGAAGAAAGAAACAAAGTCTTTAAGGATCAGTAATACTTCAATTTCCTGAAAAAGTTTATGAAAAAGGAATGAATTTCACTAAACTCAGTGAATAATAATAAATAATACAAACACATACATTCAAGTAGCATGCTTCCACAATATATAAAATGTACATGCTTCCATAAGCACGTGTCACAAAATCAGCACCTTCAACTATATCACATTCAGTATTCACAACATACGGAAAATTGATTAGTGACGTTACAAATCCACCCATTGCCCCCGACCAATTTTCATTCTCATATATATATTGGAGAGTCAATCCCCATATCTAGTCCACTGACTCATAGTGACATATACTGTCTCAATTTCCACCTACATATAAAGCACAAATTTATTACATCACAAATATCCAACAATTTAATCAATACAATATATGCGATGTATATAAATGTAATCAAATGCTGAAATTATATAATATTACAAGGCTGAAACATTATATTTATAAGATGATCAATAACAATAATGCAATAACAATGGGTATATGGAATGAATATTGATTATATTTAAATAATATAGAGTGTATGAAATGCGTATATGCAAATAATGTTGTGCATCATTTATTATTACTTATAATGATAGCAAAATATTTCAATTCTACTTTGAATTTTGATTTCAAGAAGCAGTAAAAAAACTCTATCGATATGGAAATACACATATAATAAGGGATAATAATATCAGACAAATGATTTTCCTTAATTAAAAATTTAAAGAATTAGTTTAATAGACTTGTTTGCTTGTTTTTATCTTTCTGATTAAATTCCAACTCTTATAATAATTAAAGCAATATTTTTTAATAAAAATATAACTGCCCACTTATTTTTAATTTAACTCAACTTTCTAAAATAATAATCTCATATACTAAACAACTATCAAAATAATAATTTATAATAAACATTCAATTATAATACTTTATTTTAACCTCAAATTAATATTTCTATTAACTTATCATATAATTCACTACCAATATAATTCACGTAATATATAATCTTAATTTCAGAATAATTACTATTTATCATCAAATAATTCATTTGCTTAATTTATTTTACCTCATTTAATTCTTAATTACCACAAAACTATATTCCTTTATTTAATAACTTAATTCATTAATTCTAATATTCTTAAAATATATTTATATTTGTAACTATAAATTAACACCAACAAATAATAATTTCTTAATAACATAATTTATTTTTATTTATTGTCCAATTTCAATCTTTTAATTCAAATCAAAATGCACCCGAAATTTCACCATTTTATTTACCACACATATGAAATGACCCGTTAATTTATTTTCAAAAGAATTTTATTTAAAATTTAATTGTAAATTTTCACCAATGAGAATTGACAAAAAATAATATTTTATACCGCGAACCGAATCGAAAACCTAATTTAAATAGTCTAACTCAGTCGAAAAACCCTTAAATCAAATAGAATTAGGGGAAATCGTTGGGTTAGACCAAATCGATTCAAATTGAATCGAAACCATTTAATTAAAATAAATAATAATTAAATAATAATTAAATAAATTAATAAATTAATAAATAAATAACCCAGAAAATTTCTCTCTCCCTCTCTCTCCCGCTCACCCTTCTTCCCTGACGTCCTTCTCTCCCTCTCTTTCGTTCGCCTCACACCAGACAGCAGCGCCACCATCGGACGAGAACGAGGCGTCGACTGGCCTTCTTCATGGTGCTGGAGGAGAGCTGCACCGCCCCTCCCTTCGATCGGGCCTGAAGCAGCGCAAGGCTGCTCCCTCTTTCCCTGCGACGCGACTGCCTCTCATGGCAGCTCCGATTCTGCAGTTTTCCGGCGAGCTTGGACAGCAAGGTGAGCTCGAAACCCTTCCCTTTTGGCCATAGATCGATTCTATTGCATTAAAACCCAATAATTTTTTAAGATTTGAGGATTTGGAGTTTAGGTTTATAATTGAATAAATTTGGGTAATTGATAAAATTAGACACTAGATGATAAAATTGAATTGGAAATTGAAAAGATCATGAAAATCTGAGTGTTTTGATGTTAATTTTGCAAATTTCTGGCGATGTCGACTTTCCAGCCACCGTGCACGGCGGCGGTCCGGCGAGACCTCCGAAAAACGTAGAATGCTGCATTTTGCGCGCTGAACACGAATCCGAAGTCCGATTTTCAATCAGTATAATTTATGTTTCAGTTATTTAAATTCAGTATAAATTTGAAATAGGAAATTAATAATATTAAATTAAATTGGCTTAATTAAAATTAAGTGAATTACATGGAAATTAATTGCGAAATGAATTTCTAAATTCATTAGTGAAATTAGCCAATTTAAATGGATTACAAACAAAGGTGAAAAAGATTTATAAATTGAAAAAATTGTAAAATTAAGACAGTTGAATTGTTAAAGGTAGAACAATATAAATATCGAAATTGAAACTAAGTGAAATTGAGATTGGAGATTGGGAAATGACTGTGAATTGCTCGATGGAAGGGCTGTGTATATATGAAATATTTTTACAAAGAAAACTATTTTGCGAAAAATGTTTTATCTGGTTATGATTTTGCCCGATTGGGGGTGGGCTTCCTGGGTGCACAAGCCACAGGACCATGAATCACACGATGTGATATGATGGATATTAAAGCATGCTTGGGGAGAGCATGGTCCTGTTATGGTGATTTCACTGACTAACAACCACTGAATGTGCATATGATTGCAGTTGTTTATGGGTGATATAATTATCATTGTGTGAATGGAGAATATCCATTTAGAATGCCTTAAGTATCATTTGTGTGAATGTGTGGGTTTAGTATTATATGTTATTATTTACTGAGTTTTATACTCACCCTTTTTCCCCCTTATCTCTTATGTTGTTTCAGGAATTGGTGAATCAGTTGTATATATTTAGAGCTTTAGTTTTCTTTCTTTTGAAGTTATTTAAAGAAATATGTAAATGTATAAGATAGAATTATTTAGAATTCTTTGTAGTAATACAGTAGTAGAAAATCCGCAGTTATGTTAAGATTTATGATTGTAATAACAATGTTAAGTGTATGTAAGACTTTATGGGAATGATTGAGTTGAATAAAATAAGGCCCTGTGATAGTTTGAGTCATTAAAAATATAATGGGCCAATTTGTAGAATATTTTCATGTAATTATGGTGTTGAAATCAGAGATTAGGCTTACTACGGACCTCGAGGCCTTAAATTTATCCAGGTCCTAGTGCTGATCCGGCCCATGAAAACGGATCGTGACAACATATTTAATCAATTCCACCAAATTTTATTTTATATTTACCTTATAATAATTACTATCAAATTCCTTAAATTTATTTAACATCCTACATTATTTCAATTGATCAAATTCTTTCAACTCTAAAATAATTATAACTCACTAAAATCCGTTTATAATAATAATT
The DNA here is from genome assembly GCA_948099535.1 of Jatropha multifida. Taxonomy (NCBI): domain Eukaryota; kingdom Viridiplantae; phylum Streptophyta; class Magnoliopsida; order Malpighiales; family Euphorbiaceae; genus Jatropha; species Jatropha multifida. Next base: position 2,206 of record CANUEX010078658.1, on the reverse strand, counting down.
CTAATTAATTAAAATACTTAAATATTAACCATTAAAATTTCCTACAATATAACCAATTAATCGTTTTCAACCAAAATTTACCTTAGACTTAATAATTCATATAATAGCACTTATTTTAATTTTATTCCATCAAATACTCAAATTAACACAAAATACTCTAATTAGCTAAAATTTTTTAATAATAGCCATTTAATTTGTGTGATGAAAATTATTAACTTTTGTAATAATTTATTTGTTATCATCCAAAATTGGTCCTCAACTAAATAACATTCATTAACTTATGACTAACATCCTATAATCAAATCAACCACCGTAAATCTAACAATTAAAATAAATTACTAGTTAATCATTTATTCTAATATTTACCACTTTAATAAAATCAATTCTCAGCCTTTATAATTCAACTAATTAAATTTTTTAATTTTTATCGTAGCCATAAATTTATTTTCAATCTATAATTCATCTTTAATTAATCCAATTCTCAATTAGATTTAATACTGACCACAATTAATTCATCAATATTTAAAATCCTTAATCCATTTATTTCCATCAATCCAAAATTAATTAAAGTCTTATGATTAAACCAACACCATAAAAGTATTGCTCAATACTCAAAATCGGACAAATCAACTAATCAACAATTTAAACAACCACCAAAAATACTAAAAATTTAACTAATAATTTTCTAGAATTTAAATTAAAATCAGTACCCGTTGTACTTCACAGTCCAAAATTATAGTTTGAAGACAACCAGAGCAGGGTCGTGCAGCACGTCGCCGGAACTGGTGGTGGCTGAGGTCGTGTGGTGGCTAGTGGTAGCGCAAGGAGCAGGCTGAGCTCGCTGGGATTGAGCGGATCGAGCGCAAGGAAGGGGCCAGCTGTGGCACGCGAAGGAGGAAGGCCAGCTGCAGTGGCTGTGCGACATTGCTGGGGGCCGTGGCTGTGGTGGCCCGGTGAAGCTGCTGTAGCTGTGGGGATGGCCGAAATTCGCGCAAAGAGAGAGAGAGTGACAGAGAGGTCGAGGGAGAGAGAAGGTAACACAAGGAGGAGCTGGAGGCAGTAATCGTGGCGGCGTGGCGGCACAGGGAGAGGCAGAGCACGAATGAAGTGGTGGCACGGTGGAGCTCGTGGTGGCCTGAGGAGCTGGGTGTGGTGACTGTGGTGGCTGCAGATCTTGCTCAGAGAGAGAGACAGTGAGCGTGAGAGTGAAAAAAATAAATTGAAGGGACAAGGAAACAAGAAAAGAAAGAAAAAAAATAAAGAAAAATAAAGCAAATAATTGATAAAAAAAAACAAGCCGCCCAAGTCGAGCGTCGAGAGAAAAAAAAACAGTAGTACACAGTAATTTAAAAAAATTTTGGTTTGGGTTGAATCCAAATTGATTCAATCCAATACAATAATTGATTTGATTTTAATTGATTTAACAGTTTTTCAATTAATTTTAAGGCAAATTACAATAATTTTCGGTTCAAATAAATATTATATAGCATAATATTACTGATTAATAGTTTATGATTTAATTTCGAAGAAATTTATCACAATTAGAGTTTTATACTAAAATTACATCTAATATTTTTTTTAAATATACTTTAAAGATAAATAAATAGAACAACAAATTTAAATAAAATAAATATATTACAATAATAAAATATCATTAATAATTGAAAAAATTTTAAATTAATAAAAAAAACTATATGTTAAAACCATGCATCACATGGGTATATGTAATACCCTGAAATTTTTATTTCGAAATATTCCCAATTAAATTTAAATTGTAAATTTTTAGCCAATAATATTACGCCACGTAATATTATAGGGATCGAAAATCATTTTGGTTAGCTCAAAAATTTATCGAATAACCGTTAACCGAATAAAATCAGACCAATATTTTTTTTAATTGGACCGAATTAATTTAAATTAGACCCGAATCGAATATATTTGAAAAAACACTGTGCGTCACTATTTTTTTCTCCCCGGCAACTTACCTTGGACGGTTTGTTTTTATTTAATAATTAAAAAACTTTATAATATTTTATTATTATTTTAATTATTATTATTTTTTTATTATTTATTTTTTTCTCTTTAAATCTCCTTCTTCTTCCTCCCGACACCACCAGCCAGCCCCTCCCTGCGCCTCCACCTCCATCACAGCCAGCCACCGCCACCTTCTTCCTCCTCCTCCTCCTCCTTCTTCTTCTTCTTCTTC
>CANUEX010078647.1:0-11992 GCA_948099535.1 Jatropha multifida | reverse complement strand
TTATATTGTGAAAGCATACTGCTTGAATGTGTGGGTTTGCATTATTTATTATTATTCACTGAGTTTAGTGAAACTCACCCCCCCTCCATAAATATTTTTCAGGAAATAAAGATACTGTTGGTCCATAAGACTCTGTTTCCTTCTTCGCAGAGGATTGATCATGTTAGTATAAACTCTCTGTTAATATTTGGAATACTCCGCACATTTTATTTAACTCTGCAGTTATGATGCTTAAATAAATATTGGCATGTAATAGAATTATCATGTGATTATAAATGAATTGTGGAGTGTAAATGACTATCTGGAGACTGTATGATAGGAACAGTTTGAACATATTATGACAAATAAATATTTGTATGAGAAAATATTTTTATTATATGGATATGGGCCCGAGCTGCGAATAGTATATATTACTAATGCTAGGTCAGAATTATTAACTCTGATTGTCTTATGAAAATGTCATAATATGGGCTTACTATTCTGATAATCAAATGATAATAGGGATGCATTTTGATAGTTTAGACTTACTACGGGCCTCGGGTGCCTTAAACTTACCTAGGTCCTAGTGCCGGTCCGGCCCACTGTTTTGGGTCATGACATAACATTATTCTAAAAGTCAAACTGGACGACCAGTTTAATCGATTTAATTGGAAATTGAACTATGGTCTAGTACAGGTTGCATGAGAAAACCACAGGCAAAAAAATCGACATTAGCCAATAAAATCAAATTGAAAATTAGCCTAGAGCTAGTCAACGAGATCTTTAAAATTAATTTAATTCAAAATCTGGATTTTCCTATAAAATGTGGGCTTTTAAAATTTGGGCTTCTTAAAAATTGGGCCCATTGATTCTTTTATTTTTGGATCTATTTATTTATAAATTCAAAATTCTAATATATTAATTAAAATAATTAAATTGTGTAACTTTAAAGCAAAATGTGAAAAAATATATTTTATTATAATTAATTAATTTTTTAGGATTTAATTTAGTCAGATTTTTTTCTTTTTATTTAAATTATTTATTCTTTTTGAAACAATCAAGTTTGAAATTGTTTTTCTATTTTATATCAAAGTTTTTTATAACTTATATTTTTAAATTTATTTAAATATATTTAAAAATATTATATATAAAAATCCAACTGAATCGTATTAAACCCGTCGAACTCTTCAATATAGTGAACTCTTACCTTAAATGGTTTACTGACCGGTTTAATTATCAGAATACTGCCACATATTATTTTTAATTTGTTAGTCTTATAATTTGGGCAATTAATGAAGCCAAGATAAATTGGAATCTAAAAACCATAGGTAAAAAAAAAATCGGCCTTAACCAGTAAAAAGGATTTAAAATCGGCTTAGAACCAGTGAACGAGATTTTAAAATCAATTCAATTCAAAATTTGGATTTTTCTATAAAATTTGGGCTTTTCAAAATTTGGGCTTCTTAAAATTTGGGCCCACTAATTTTTTTGTTTTTAGATCTATTCATTTATAAACCGAAAGTTTAAATATATAATTACAACAATTAAATTGTGTAACTTTCAAGCCACATGTAAAAAAAAATATTTTATTATAATTAATCATTTTTTTAGATTAAATTTAGTCATATTTTATTGTCTTTGTTTAAATTATTTATTCTTTTTGGAAAAGCCAAATTTGAAATTATTTTCTATTTTATATCAAAGTTTTTTTAACCTATATTTTAAATTTTATTTAATAAATATATTTAAAAATATTATATATAAAAATCCGGTTGAACTGTATTGAAAACTCGTCGAACTCTCTGGTTATTGAACCCCAATCTTTAGTAGTTCACTGACTGGTTCGGTTTTCAGAATACTACCAAAAATTATTTGTAATATGTTAGTCTTATAACTTGGGCAATTAATGGAGCCAAGATAAATTGGAATCAACTTTAACCCTTTCAAAAAACACACAAAAATAAAATCTAGTTACATCTTTTAACCATAAATTGTAATTCTAGGTCCTCTAAAAATGAAAAATTTGTAATTCTAGAAGATTGAATTTAAATTTCAAATCACTTAAAATATCATTTGAATTAAATATGAAAGTAGAATAAGAAAGAAATAATTTATTATCCTTATAAAGGTTCAATTAGCAAACATGCCAATAACTAATAAATGTACAAAAGAAATTTCAAAGTTTACAAAATACAAAAGAAAAATCTATGAATCTGTTAGATGCTGAAATCACTGCAATGTAGTACAAACCTGGCATTTTTGTTACTCTGAAAGAAGCATAAAACTAAACTGCAAAGAATGATAGTTCTGTGTGGTTAAGCTAATAGGTACAAAGACACAGATGTGAAAAAAAAATTTAAAAATTTAAATGTATAATATTCAACCTAGAAGAATTAATGACATGAACTAATACTTGGCCATCTGAAAAAATAATACCATTACTAGGAAGCTTGTCCCAAACATAAAGCAGTCAGTGATATACTGGACTCACCACTACCTTATTGAAAATCCGGCACAACACATAAAAAAAGCCCTCTCTGTAATGCCCTTAGTTTGGCAATTTCGTATATTTTGATTATTATGGTAATTATTGTTATTCAGAAGGATAGAATAATTAGAATTACTTTAATTATAAAATATGATGTTTAATAGAAACCAATTTTATTATGGAAATCAAATTGGAAGAATGTTAAATGAGCTTAAGTTTTGATGAACAAAAGCTAGCATGAGAAGCTCTTTAATCTAGCACCTTGATTTAGCATGTAGTAGATTAATGTTAGCATGTAGTAGGTATTCTAGTTTGTTCAGTAATTTCAATTATCTGAGCAATTTAGAAATTAGGAATGACGAGAAACACTATAGTTAACTGGTATTAATATTAAGTAAATGGAAATTAAAGTTTTTATAAATCAATTTGAAAGATTAAAGAGAATTGAAAATGAGTTAAAGAAGAATGATTTTTCAATAAAGCACAATTTTACCTGAAAATTTTAAAAATCAGTAATTTTGATATGATGTTGCTTAAACGAGCCTAAGCTTATAAAATACACTTGATTTAGACCTAATTGGGACTAAACTAAAGTAATAAAAAAGGTTTAGATGCAATTGTATGAAAAGAGAATCAATTGAAGGATTAAGGTATAAAAAACAACTAAAGGACATGGAGGAATTACCATGAAAGGATTTTGATTGCAACCTATTTAAGATGACTCAACAAGCACTTCTTGCTCATTTTTACTATCCATGGCTGAAGCTTCATGACAAGAGAGAGAAAATCTTTGAGGACAAGCTTAAAGTGCATGAATTCTAAGGAATTTTCAAGTGATTCTTAAGGAGAGGTTAGTTATTTTCTCTTTCTGTTTCTTTTCCATGGGTTTATTTTTAACTTTCATGAACAATGGTATGAGGTGCTTGCTTATTGTTGCTAACTTGGAGGAGATGATGTGATTATAAGTACTTTTAAGGTGATTTAAGATGATTAAGAATTATTAGCATGAATTTGATGTCAAGTTTGCATAATTGACCAAATTAATTAATTTTAACCTTTTGATTGATATTCTATTGATTATATATTCTGGTATGTGAAAGATTATTATGTTAATTAGGTGTTATAAGAATTGATATTCATAAATTGACGGTGGAGGTATGTTAAGGATGCCTAAGGAAGCAATGTATTCTTAAGCTTATTACTTTAGAGCTACCTTGAAATTTGGCCATAGAGATTGACTTAGTTAAATAGGTAAAAAAACTTTAAAATTCATAAAATTTTACAAAAAAGTATATTAAGATATTGGAAAGGTTGTACTAAAAGGGCTAATGCAATGGATGAAGAGAAATGGAGTTATAACTAATTATTTATAGGTTGCTCACTAAAGAAGTTAACTAAAAATCAAGTCCTGTTATTTGGCTATTTGACAATCCAAATGAACACCAAAAATCATGAAATTTTATATGAAAGTGTCTTGAGATGTGAGGAAGCTACGGTTAAAATTTTATGATAAATGAATTTAAGAAACTAAAGATATAGCCAAAAGAATGCTGATTGATCTTGAATGGAAGTCTGGTATTTTAATAATTTGTAAAGAGTTGGATATGCTTTAGATATATTATTAAGTTCCATAATTTTAGTTATTACTTTTATATTTCTAGGATGTGATTAAGTGTTGAAAATGAATTAATTCATGCCCAAATTAAGGTCACGTGGTACTTGATTAAGCATAGTGATATTGAAGGAAGAATCTGAATACTGCAATTCAATACTTAATTTGCGTTGCTATGATAATATGTGTGTGTTTATTGAGTAATATAGAGTTAATATGAATATTAATTTTGTGCTACAGCTTCTAAGTGGAAAGAATTGAAAAGAGAAGTCAATAGGTAAAGGAGAGGAGCCAAGGGAGCCTTCTAGCTCAGGTTAGTGCACTATATCTATAACTTTTGTTATTTAAGTGGTAAGCAAAATAATTTTAAAGAAGTATTTTATAAAATGTTACAAAGGTACAAATAATAAAGCTAAGCTTTTATGTTATGAGTTTTAATAAGAGAAGAGTCGATTTGTTTATCAAATATTTCATCAAATGAAATTAAATTCGAGTAAAATTATTGTAATTATGAATTGATTGTAAAGAAAGTAAATATTAAAGTTAAAACTTAAATGTTTTTATGCAATATAATAAAGATTTAATATTAAATGTTTTGTAATAGTTGAAAATAAATTTTAAAGTACTTGTTTGAATGGGAAACGAAGGATGTTGACAATTGACTCTTGTAGTATGAGGGGTGGTTTTGAAAGAATGAAACTAGAAGTGTTTGAGCTAAATGATATGTTGATCATTATGGTTTATAATTGATTTATAATGGAGATATTTTGAAAGGTCTTACAACTAAATGTATGACATGGTTATTACCTAATATCACTTCATTTGTTGAAGTTGGTATTATAACATAGTTATTGCCTTGCCGATATCACTTCATTTGTTGAAGTTGATATTATGATTGATATGGATATGACAAGGAAAGATATTGCAAACGATATTATTTCCTCCTATATGAGGTTGAGATTGTCCATTTTCTATTGATATTCATATCATAGATTGAGGTTGAGATAACTTTGTCTTGATGAGCTCATAAGAAACTTATGGCCCTTCGAATCGAGTTTACATAAATTGTAGAGACAAAACTACTTACTAATGATTTATTGATATGTTATAATATCTCCATTGAATTGATTTATTTTTAGTGAGCAAATGAATATGATTTAACTATAAGCCTATTTATCGCCTTTACCTAACTGATTTGTTTTCAGTAAGCAAATGATAAGCATTAACTTGAAAAGGTAATATTGAGATTATTTTTCACACTTAAACATCTTAAATGCCCAATGATGAACTATTATTTATATTATGAAATTTGTATAGTGCACTGCTAAGCCTTATGCTTGGTGATAGTTGTTTATTCTATCACTGGAGAAAAGAAAGAAGGAGAAATAGGAGAGAGTCCTATAGAGTGCTGAGCTCTTTTTGCAACTTTGAAAGGTGAGCTACTGAGGTGGCCATTGCCTTCTGATTAATCTTAGTGGATTTTGTATTATACAGAGACTAGTCACTAATATATATATTGAGCAGACTAATGGAAAATGAAAGCTATATAAATTTATAGTAATAATGTATATTATAAAGCACTTAAAAAGTTTTAATTATTTTTAAAACTAACTTGTCTTAATGTTGATTTTAAAGGAACAATCCTGTATGTGATCATCTTTTTAATGGGCTTATGGGTAATGGTTTCATCAATGTATTTTAATATGTAAGTGTGTAATGTATAAAGGACTTTTAGTTAAAATATTTTGATTAGTGGAATATTTATATCTTTTCTATAAAGGCAATTTATTAGGTTCGACGTTTTATTAAGTATGAGTTTTATGATATAAAAAATATTTTAAATTATTTTGAAATTATTACAACTTATGCATCTTGTAAATGGGAAGTTAAGTCTCTTGTAGTATGTTTATTGAGTTATTATTTAGACTAAGTGCTTGATAAACATATTATGAGCGACATGTCATGCTTTACAGTGGGGTAAGGTGTGACATATTTATTTTATTACCAGAGAATGGTTTGGTTGTATACTGGATTAAATTTTTGATAGTTAAAAGTACATTTATAAGTCTGCTCAAATATTAATAGTTAATCATTAGATATCTACATCGTACAATTTTTAATAAGTATTTGAGGGAATTGCCCTCATAGATAAGAGTTTGGGGGAAAATATCCCTATAGAATCATGATATGGAGGGTGATGGTTATGGGAAGTAATTTGATCTACCTTAGTAGTAGTCTAATGAAGGATAGAATGTAACACCCACTGCCGAATCCCGAAGAACCAGACGACGAGCGCCACATTCGGTGCCGGAGCACCGTCTTATCTTACTTAATAATTCTAAATTATATATTAGAAGTGGCTAAGTTTTCATAAGGATGCAAGTAATATTTTTTTTAAATAAAAGCTTAAGGAAATTACTACAAAAAATTTGCAAGAGTTTCCTTTAAAAATGAAACTTGCTAAACAAATGAAAAACAAAACACTTTCAAATATAATCCTCTAAACCCCAATACTCCAAATCAACAAAATAGTTACACAACACTTCTAAATATCCACATCAAACCATCTTAGGTTCTATTCGATTAAAATGCCATCCATTCTCAAAATCAATTTCCCAAAATAGTTACACTTGGAATTCATATAAAAATGATATTCTTAATTAATTACATACTTCATTAATTTACAAGCTTAATATATACAACTTCAATCTCTTACAATATTTTTATACATGCCATAATACATCCTATACATGTCCTATCCAAAATAAAGTTTCTTCTCTAATGCTACGCCTTCGGTCTTCGTATAGCATCCACCGCTCTTAACCTGCGCGTGATAAAAATCAACGCGTTGAGTATAAAACTCAGTGGTGCTAAATAACTTAATAGTACATTAAATAAGGTTGCCTAAGCAACAAACTTAAGATATAATTTAAAATACTTAAATCAATATAAAAATACCAAAAGTGTACAAATCAAATTAAATATTCCGAAAATCGTAAATAAATTCATTCTTAAAAATAAATTCATAGTTTGAAAAATATAAAAAAAATTCTATAAATACCATATATTTCCATTTTCCTTTATAACAGAACAAAACTTATTCTTAGTTGAGGACTCATACGTATATTGAGAGAAATATAATCAGATTTGGTTACGTAGATACAGATTTAGCCTAAGAAAGCGCTAACATAGATTTGGCCTGTGATAGCGCCACCGGATAACTGAAATGATTGGCCTGTGAAAGCGCCACCGGATGTGGCCTGCAAAAGCGCTACCCAATAATTGGCCTGTGAATGCACCACCAAATGTAGCTTGTGAAAGCGCCACCCAATAATTGGCCTATGAAAGCGCCATCGGATGTGGCCTATGAAAGCGCCACCTAATAATTGGCCTATGAAAGCGCCATCAGATAATAAGCGTGTTCGCTTATTCAAAAAGGCATCCAGAGTCTAACATATGATCATAACTCATAATATAATAGAGAGGAATTAAAGCCAAGCATGCTCATTAACTGGAATAAACCTCATCTTACCATATTTCAACCATGCATACTTGAGCCCAAACAAATCCATTTCTTTACCATTAATCTTATTTCTTATCCTAGATTTCTTAGCAAAACATTTCATAACTTAATACTTATTATTTCAAAAATTCTTAACTTATAACTTGTAAAAATCCAACAAAACTCATTTATGTTCCAAACAAAAATAATACTTTCATAATACACATATATACTTAGCTTAAAGTACTTAAAACCAACATTTGACAAAACATTTCAAAGCCTAAACATTTTTACTTCAAAATAACTTAACTTACAACTTCAAAATATTATCCAATTTTCATACTTATACTTATCAAAACTTATACTTAACAAATATACATACTCAATATATCATGATATATATAAAACCAACTTAAAGAAAGAAAAGAAAACATAAGCCAAGCCTTATCACCGTTAGGTGGTTCGGCCCTTTCTTGAACACAAAGGGAGGATGATTCTCTCCATCAAATATCTGTCCAAACGAAAATTACTTAATAAGATCATTACTTAACGACAATTAATCATAAAACTCATTTTCACTCAATTAAAACTCTCTTTAAGTCTTGAAAATTTCTTAAACATTAGAATACAAAGCTCTCTTTAACCACCATTAAATTACTTATAAACTAACTCATTAGAGTCAAAATCAACCATGGAAATCAAAGAAAACTCAAGGTCTTCACCAAGCTAGGTTCGGCCTCTCTTACTCATGAAGGGGGAAAAAGTTTTCTTTCAAATTAACCACATTAACTTAGAGAGAAATCATTTAAGAACACATTAACATAAAAAGAAAATAAAGCATGAAACAAAAACTTAAGACCTTCCTCTTAAGGGATGTTCGGCCACTCTTGGAAGAAAGGGAGAGAGGTGTTCCTCTTCCCATTCAAGCATTTCCTCATGCTTAGAAATCAAGCCAAATCATATAAAAGCATTCAAATGACAATTTCCCCAACTTAAACACCAAATTCTAAAAATTCATTCAAAAACCTAAAAATTGAAAACTTGAAGAAATGAAAGAAGAAGGAAGATATTATTGCACTAACCTTCAAAACAAGCTTAAATAAGCTTTACTCCTTAGCTTTCTCCTTCCCTTTGGAGGATGGTTCTCCAACCTCTTCAAAGTAGGAAAAATAATCATTAAAATCAAGAAATGACACAAGGAGAAGATGGAACATGATTTAGTGCATCAACTACATGTCTAAGCCATTAATTCTATTTTTTAATTCACAAAACCCAAGAATCACAACTTACTTGGTTGTAGAGATTCTCCAAATTTCCTTGACTCAAGTCACCAAATATCACTTCTTTAGCTTAGGTATTAAAGATTAATTACTAATTCAAGGTTTAACTTAAGTGATTTGGTGTAGTTTGTAAGTAGAGAAGTTGAGAGAAAATGGAGGAGAAGGAAGAAAGAAGTTAACGTTGGAAATGGGAGAAGAAGAAGAAGATGGAATAGTAGATAAGCTTTGTTGACCAAGTCAACAAACCTAATGTTGCTAATTCACCACCTTTTGACAAGTGTAAGGCTTGGATCAAGTCAAGGTATTCTAATCCAAAGGCTCTAAATATTCACCAAATTTTTCTCCTGTAATTATTATTTAACTCCACCAATTTATTAAATTAACTCCATAAAAATAATTCATCAATTTTTTCTTAATACACTACACTAGAAAACACTATTCATTAAATACTTTCTCCAAAAAATATTCATGAGACACTTTCTACCCATCTAAATCATGCAAACATGCTCCAAAAATGTTAAATAAAATATTAGACATGCATAGTAATTTTTCCGGAGGAAATAATACGAAGTCCCGGACTGATGGTACTATACACAGACCGATAAATCACTATTACCGACACTGAAAAATGAACTGTTACATAGAAAGTTGGAGATAATGCACCACAAGATTATAATTTACATCTTCGATTCTCTTGATTTGGGCTGTTGAATTGATAGTTCAGTAGATGTCTACCTTATTAAGATAGAATGTAGGTAATCTTTAATAACAACCATAAGTAAACAATTAGGTGAATTAATTAAGTATGGTGTTATAGAATTCATTTGAACCATTGACCTATGGAGGCAGAGTAGTGGTTAGAGAAGATTGGGAAATTTTTTGAGAAACTCCAGTATGACCCTACTTAGAGGTATAATTATGTAATATCCTTACTTTAAGATGATACACAGGAATTATGGAAAACTATTCTCTAGTACAGTTGAGCCACTTTTTCTGAGTTGTAAATGAAAAATATTCCCTCTGCTTATTTGGATGCCAAAATGAAGGTTTTTTTTTTTTAGCTTAAATGGGATCATTGTAACATTCTGTTTATTTAGTGTCTTTTTCAGTGTCGGTAATATTGATTTATCGGTCTGTGAATAGTATCATCAGTCCGGGACTTGGTATTATTTCAGTCCGAAAAAGTTACTACGCGTGTCTAATATTTTATTTAATATTTTTGGAGCATATTTGCATGAGTTAGGTGGATAGAAAATATTTTATAAATATTTTTGGAGAATTAAGGCATTTAATGAATAGTGATTTTTAGTGTAGTATGTTAAGGGATAATTGGAGAATTATTTTCATGGAATTAATTTAATTAATTAGAGGAGTTAAATAATAATTAGAGGAGAATTATTTGAGAAATATTTAGAGCCATTGGATGAGCATACCTTGACTTGATCATAGCCCTTCATTTGGCATAAATCTAAGTAGTCAAGTTTGACTTTTCTACTTAAACATTACCACCTAAGCAACACTATTCACTCATCCTCATCCCCTCTCTTCCAAGCCATTTTCATATTCTTCTTCTTCTCCATTTCTGTCAATTTCTTACCACTAAACACCTCAAATTTCATGAAATAAACCAAAGATTAGTAATTAAACACTAAGAATTAAGTAAGAGAAGTAAGAATTTGGAGTCCTAAGCTTAAGAATTGGAGTTTCTACCAAAAGCAAGTAAGTTGTGATTTTTAAGTTTTGTGATTTAATGAGTAAAATTCAAGGATTAGGCATATAATTGATGCATTAAGTCATGCTCCATTCATTTCTTTGGTTAATTTTGATTTTTATGTGCATTTTTCCTATTTTGAAGAGGTTGGTGAACCCTCCATCAAAGGAAAGGAAAAAGCTAGAGAATAGAGCTTTATAAGCTCCTCCAAGCTTCTTAAAGAGGTTAGTGCACTAATAATTCTTTTCCCCTTTCATTTTCTTAAGTTTTCAATTTTTAGGTTTTTGAATGAAATTTTGAGAATTGTGTGAATTGTGTTGGGGAATGAGTATTTAAATGTTTTAACTTGATTTTCTATGATTCTTAAGAATGGTAGAATGATTAAAAGGAAAGGGAAACATTCCCTTCTCCCTTAGCTAAGAGAGGCCGAACCTCTTAGGAGGAAGAGCCTTTGGTTCAACTTCATTCTTTTGTGTTCTTTTGCCTTTAATGTGTTTTTGAATGGTTTTCTTGAAGATTAATGTAATTAATTTGGAAAGAAACATTTTCCCCTTTGATTTGGAAGAAGTGGCCGAACCTTGGTTAGGTGAAGGCCACTATGATTCTTTTGATTTTCTTATTTGATTTAGACTTTAAAGAGTTAATTGATAAGTAAATTAATGATGGTTAAAAGCTCTTCCTTGAATTTCAATGTTTAAGAAATTTACAAGACTTAAAGAAAGTTTGAAATGTGCAAAAGATGAGTTTTAGGACTAAATGTGTTTAAGTAAATGATTTAATGTTTTAATTAAGCCTTTAAGCTTGAAATGTGGTACTTGGTGGAAGGGGGACACTTTTCCCTTTCTTGACACAAAGAGGCCGAACCACCCTAGGGTGGTAAGGCATGTTTTATTTTCTTTAAATGTTGATTTAAGATATTTCAGGCTATGTTTATGGAGGTATTTTGTAAGTAATGTTTTGTTTGAAATATGAAGTGATTTTGTTGAATTTTACAAGTTGTAAGTTAAGGAATTTTGAAAATAAGAATTAAGTAAAGAGGTATTTTGCTAAGGAATTATTTATAAGAAATAAGATCATTTGTGAAAGAATGGATTTATTTTGGGCTCCACTATGCATGATTGAAATGTAGTATGATGAGATTAATTTCGATATATGAGCATGCTTGGGTTATCAGTCCATTCTGTTATGTGGAGCTATGATCATATGCTAGGGTTATCAGCCCTTATGAATAGGTGGACACGCTTATTATGTGATGGGGGTGGTGCATTCACAGGCCACAATTATGTGATGGGGGTGGCGCTTCCACAAGCCACGATTGTGTGATGGGGGTGGCGCTTTCACAAGCCATGATTGAATCTGCTTACGTTCATTTTGTATTGGTACAAGCCTTAACTAATAATGCAATCTTATTTTGTTAAAA
>CANUEX010078622.1:0-43831 GCA_948099535.1 Jatropha multifida | reverse complement strand
GGGCATTACGTGAACGTATTTTTGCTTCTCCGGCTGATAAAGAGTGGCTCAATAGGCTGCTCCATCCGTTAATTCATCAGCAGACCCAGCGTGAGATTGCGCAGGCAACGTCGCCTTATGTACTGTGGGTTGTTCCCCTGCTGGTGGAAAACCAGCTATATCATAAAGCCGATCGGGTTTTGGTGGTGGATGTCCCGGTTGAGACTCAAATTGCACGCACCACGCAGCGTGATGGTGTTAGCCGCGAACATGCAGAACATATTCTTGCTGCTCAGGCCACACGCGAAGCGCGACTTGCCGTCGCTGATGATGTTATTGACAATAATGGCGCACCAGGTGCGATAGCATCGGATGTTGCCCGCCTGCACTCAGCGTATCTGGAATATGCTTCGCAGGCCGTATCACAGGAAAAACCGTAATGCACACCCACATCCTTTTTGAACACCCGCTTAACGAGAAGATGCGCACCTGGCTGCGTGTCGAATTTCTGCTTCAGCAACTCATCGTCCGTTTACCGCTGAGCGACCATGCTGATGCGCTGCATTTTTTCCGTAACGTTGGTGATTTACTGGATGTGTTCGAACGCGGCGATACGCGTACGGAATTACTGAAAGAGCTGGAACGTCAGCAGCGAAAATTGCGTGCCTGGAGTGAAGTGGAGGGAGTGGATCTCAACCGTATCGAATCCCTGCGACAGCAACTGAAAGAGAGCGGCAATATCCTGATGGCTGCGCCACGCATTGGCCAGCTTTTACGTGAAGACCGATTAATTGCGCTGGTGCGCCAGCGTCTGAGTATCCCCGGTGGGTGTTGCAGCTTTGATCTGCCCACGTTGCACATGTGGCTGCATTTGCCGCAGGAGCAACGTGATGCGCAGGTCGCGGTCTGGCTGGAAAGCCTCGATCCGCTCAAAGCAACGCTTAAATTGATCCTCGATCTGATCCGCAATGCCGCGCCGTTCCGCCATCAGACCAGCCTGAATGGTTTCTACCAGGATAATGCCGAGGATGCCGATTTACTGCGTCTGAAACTGACGCTGCGAGACCGGCTGTACCCACAAATTTCCGGGCATAAGAGCCGTTTTGCTATCCGCTTTTTACCCCTCGACAGCGAAAACGGGATCGTGCCGGAACGGCTGGATTTTGAACTGGCCTGTTGTTAAGGAGCCAATATGACTGAAACAACCATTGTTAACTGCCCCACCTGCGGGAAATCTGTTGTCTGGGGCGAAATCAGCCCGTTTCGCCCCTTCTGTTGCAAACGCTGCCAGCTCATCGATCTGGGAGAATGGGCAGCGGAAGAGAAACGCATTCCCAGCGCTGGCGACCTGTCAGACAGCGATGAATGGAGCGAAGAGCAACAGTAATGTTTTTGCCGCTGGCGCACCGCTTAACGCTGCGCCAGCCGGGTAATAATGGGTTCATTGGCCGGCGGGAAATCTTCCGCTTTCAGCATCTGTTGTGCTATCCATTCTCCCGGCTGCCCCTCTTTCCCCCACGGCTCCCCTTCCCAGCTCTCAACCAGCCAGAACCACAGCGTGATATGGCGATCGGGAAACTGATACTCCAGCTTGTCAAAGAGTGTTGCACTCAGCGGTGTAATACCGACTTCTTCCTGTAATTCACGGCTCATCGCCTGTTCCGGCGTTTCGCCCTCTTCTATTTTACCGCCCGGAAACTCCAGTTTATTCGCCATGTGTGCATCCGCAGCACGGCGCGTAATAAAGATTTCTCCTTGCGGGTTGCGAATGATCCCAACTGCGATGTTGAGTATTTTCATTAGGCAGGCTCCATAAAAAAGGCGCAGATATCTGCGCCTTTTACATTTTTATCAAAAGGTTATGCTAAACGGCCGTGGCACTGTTTGTATTTTTTACCCGAACCGCAAGGGCATGGATCGTTACGACCCACTTTACGCTCGCCCGTCTGCGCAGCAAGTTCTGCGGCCGCTGCGGATTCATCATCCTGATGGCTCAGCTGTTGCATTTGCGCCAGACGCTCAGCCTCCTGGCGACGCTGCTGCTCCATCGCTTCTACCTCTTCCGGCATACGTACCTGCACCTTGCTCAGCGTGCTGATCACTTCATATTTCAGCGACTCCAGCATCGCTGCAAACATGGCGAAGGATTCGCGTTTGTACTCCTGCTTCGGATCTTTTTGCGCGTAGCCACGCAGATGGATACCCTGACGCAGGTAATCCATGGCCGCCAGATGCTCTTTCCACAGGGAATCCAGCGTCTGCAACATCACGCCTTTTTCAAAGTGACGCATCATTTCCGCCCCTACCACGTCTTCTTTGCGCTGGTAAGTTTCAATGGCGTTCTGCAGGATGCGCTCGCGCAGCGTCTCTTCATGCAGATCCGGCTCTTTATCCAGCCATTCCGCAATCGGCAGATCGAGATCGAAATCGTTTTTCAGGCGTTCCTGCAGACCCGGGATGTCCCACATCTCTTCCAGAGACTGCGGCGGAATATGCGCGTCGATAGTAGCCTTGAAAACGTCCTCGCGAATGCTGTTGATGGTTTCGCTCACATCAGACACATCCAGCAGTTCGTTACGCTGGGTATAAATAGCACGGCGCTGATCGTTGGCAACATCATCATATTCCAGCAGTTGCTTACGAATATCGAAGTTGCGGCTTTCCACTTTGCGCTGCGCGTTGGCAATCGCCTTCGTAACCCACGGGTGCTCAATCGCTTCGCCCGGTTTCATTCCCAGCTTACGCATCATGCCGGAAACGCGATCGGAGGCGAAAATACGCATCAGCGCATCTTCCATGGAGAGGTAGAAACGGGAAGAACCGGCATCGCCCTGACGACCGGAACGACCACGCAACTGGTTATCGATACGACGAGATTCGTGACGCTCAGTACCGATAATGTGCAGGCCGCCTGAGGCCAGTACGGCATCATGGCGTACCTGCCAGTCCGCTTTCACTTTTGCGATTTGCTCTTCGGTCGGATTTTCAATCTCAGCCAGTTCTGCCTGCCAGCTACCGCCCAGCATGATATCCGTACCACGGCCCGCCATGTTGGTGGCAATGGTTACCGTGCCAGGATAACCCGCCTGAGCAACGATATCCGCCTCTTTGGCGTGGAATTTGGCGTTCAGCACGTTGTGCTTGATACCTGCTTTGGTCAGTTCCTGAGAGACAACTTCTGATTTTTCAATGGAGATAGTCCCCACCAGTACCGGCTGCCCCTTGGCAGTACGCTCTTTAATATCTTCGATAATGGCCTGGATTTTTTCCGCTTCGGTCATGTAGACCAGATCCGCCATATCTTTACGGATCATTGGGCGGTTTGTCGGCACAACAACCGTATCCAGTTTGTAAATGGAGCTGAATTCAAATGCTTCGGTATCTGCCGTACCGGTCATACCGGCCAGTTTTTCATACAAACGGAAATAGTTCTGGAAGGTAATGGAAGCCAGCGTCTGGTTTTCATTCTGGATTTCCACGCCTTCTTTGGCTTCAACAGCCTGATGCAGACCGTCAGACCAGCGACGCCCCTGCATGGTACGACCGGTGTGTTCATCAACGATGATCACTTCGCCATCTTTAACAATGTAATCCACATCGCGGGTGAACAGTGCATGAGCACGCAACGCTGCGGTGACGTGGTGCATCAGCATAATATTGGCCGGGGAGTAGAGTGACTCGCCCTCATCCATGATGCCTTCTTTTACCAGCAGCTCTTCAATCAGCACCAGGCCGCGTTCGGTCAACGTTACCTGACGCGCTTTCTCATCCACCGAGAAGTGGCCTTCGCCCTGGAAAGTGTCAGAATCCTCTTTCTCCTGGCGAACCAGGTAAGGAATGATTTTGTTCACTTTTTTGTAGAGCTCAGAACTGTCTTCCGCAGGCCCAGAGATGATCAGCGGGGTACGCGCTTCATCGATGAGGATGGAGTCAACCTCATCCACCAGCGCATAGTGCAGTTTACGCTGTACGCGCTCTTCAGGGCTGAACGCCATGTTATCGCGCAGGTAGTCAAAGCCGTATTCGTTGTTGGTGCCGTAGGTAATATCGGCAGCGTAAGCTTCACGCTTGGCAACAGCAGGCATACCAGGCAGGTTAATACCGACTGTCAGGCCGAGGAACTCAAACAATGGACGGTTGTTTTCGGCATCGCGCTGCGCCAGATAGTCGTTCACCGTCACAACGTGAACACCTTTACCGCTCAGGGCATTCAGGTAAGCCGGCAGCGTCGCAGTCAGGGTTTTACCTTCGCCAGTACGCATCTCCGCGATGCAGCGATCGTTCAGTACCATACCGCCCAACAACTGTACGTCAAAGTGGCGCATGCCAAACACGCGCTTGCTCGCTTCGCGAACCACTGCAAAAGCTTCAGGCAGCAGATTATCTACCGCCTCACCTTTTTCCAGACGGGCGCGAAACTCCGCGGTTTTACCTTTCAGCTCTTCATCACTGAGCTGCTCCATGGCCGGTTCCATGGCATTGATCTGGGCGACAACTTTACGCATGCGACGCAATGTACGATCGTTGCGGCTACCGAATACTTTCGTTAATAATTTGATTAGCATAATAAAAATCTCAAACGCTCCGCTCAGCGGAACTAAAAAATGGATAAAAGGCTCTTTTTTTAGCTGAAGCGTTGAGGGCCTGCGCGAATACCCTGCACCTGGCTCACCCAGGTGGGCACGCTAAACGCGGCTTGCGGCGTAGAAGGGATATAAACAGCCAGGCGGACAATCGTCGGCGGCTTGCTTTCCAGCATCAGCAGTGCGCTGAGCGAATCCAACAATGCCAGATGATGCGCCTGAATGGGCGATGGCTCTTCCGTTGCTACAGGTAGCGCCTGAGGCGCCATAGCGAACGAAAGATGACGAATCACGGTACGAATGGCGTGTTGATGCCAGTAATCGACAGTGAAGTTCGGGCGTCGTTTCGCTTCCAGCAAGGAGAAACTGGTGAAATTGCCGTTATTGACGCCATCGTGATTGCGAGTCGTTTCACGCGCAGGCTGATGTGACTCAGCGCTACTGGCAAATGCAGGCAAGCCAAAACTCGCCGCAACCATCCCTAATAAGAGATGCGGCCAGAAGTAGCGTCTACCAAATTGTCGCCAGCACGTCAGTATTCCGTTCACCTGCTCCACCCAAAAATCACGCTTGTCCGATTTTGCTTCTGTCGGTGCCATTTTGCGCCCAAATCTTACCACTAAAGCCGCCAGCACCGCAGTAGTATTCAGGCTTCAGAAGGGCGAAATTGACCAGGAAAGCAGCAAACACACCGCTCAAAGCGAAAAAAGAGAAAGTTCTACATCAAAGCGGGAGAAAGGCCTGGTGGGAAAAAAGCAATAAAAAACGACTGGTTTCCCTGACCGGAGAGAGTGCCAGGTTAACCAGTCGATTTTGTGGTTATGGCGTTATGCCAGAACCGTTGACGGTGCTTTAAATGCCAGCGGCAATTCGGCGTCGTCTTCGAAGGTCACATATTCCCAGGCTTCCTGTTTTGCCAGAACAGCCTGCAACAGTTTGTTATTTAATGCGTGACCGGATTTATATGCGGTAAACGCACCAATGATATTGTGACCACACATGAACAAGTCGCCGATTGCATCCAGCATTTTATGGCGAACAAATTCATCTTCGAAACGCAGTCCGTCTTCGTTCAGTACGCGATAATCGTCAACTACGATGGCACAATCGAAGCTACCGCCCAGGCACAGTCCGCGAGACTGGAGGTATTCGATATCACGCATGAAACCGAAGGTACGCGCACGACTAATCTGGCGCATAAACGCGTCGGCAGAGAAGTTCATCGCATAGCGTTGAGTGCTTGCATCAATCGCCGGGTGGTTAAAATCGATGGTAAAGTCGAGCGTGAAACCGTTGTGTGGTTTGAACTCAGCCCATTTATCACCGTCTTCAACGCGCACCGTATCTTTGATACGAACGAATTTTTTGGCGCTGTTAAGCTCTTCGATCCCTGCATCCAGCAGCAGATAAACGAAAGGTGCAGCACTGCCATCCATAATGGGAATTTCCGGCGCATCGACTTCAACAATAATATTGTCGATACCCAGCCCCGCCAGAGCAGCATTTAAGTGCTCAACGGTGGAAATCCGCACGTCATGCTCGTTGACCAGACAAGTACAGAGCATAGTATCACGCACAGATTTAGCATCAGCCGGAAAATCTACCGGTGGATTCAAGTCAGTGCGACGATAGATGACCCCGGTATTTGCCGGCGCAGGGCGCAACGTCAGTGTGACTTTCTTGCCGGTATGTAAACCGACGCCAGTCGCCTGAACGATACGTTTAAGAGTCCTTTGTTTGATCATCGTATAATCTCGCCTTATTACCAATCCATCCGAAGTGTATAACACAATCGGTGGGGCAGTTTAGCACAAAGAGCGAAGAAGCCCAACTTCCAGTAAATTCTTAGTCCGCTTGCTTACGCAGGAACGCCGGAATATCCAGATAATCAGGTTCTTTAGTGGTTTGCGGCGTATTGTCGTTAACCACTTTCGCCGGTTTCTGCTCCTGTTGCATCGGTTGCATGCCGTGCTGCTGATAGCGATCCATCACTGGCTGCTGTGCCTGCTTGTTGGTCACCAGCGTAATTTCCGGACGTTTGTCCATGCCGATACCTGTCGCAACGACGGTCACACGCAGCTCATCGTTCATATCCGGATCAAGGGACGTACCGATAACCACAGTCGCGTTATCAGATGCGAAAGCTCGGATAGTGTTACCCACCGTTTCGAACTCATCCAGACGCAGGTCGAAGCCAGCAGTAATGTTAACCAGCACACCGCGAGCGCCAGAGAGATCAATATCTTCCAGCAGCGGGCTGGAAATCGCCATTTCTGCCGCTTCTTCCGCACGATCTTCACCGCTGGCCACACCGGAGCCCATCATCGCGTAGCCCATTTCGGACATTACAGTGCGCACGTCAGCGAAGTCAACGTTCATCAGACCCGGACGAGTAATCAGCTCAGCAATACCCTGCACAGCGCCTTTCAGTACATCGTTCGCTGCACCGAATGCATCGAGCAGAGAAATACCACGCCCAAGCACTTTCAGTAACTTGTCGTTCGGGATAGTAATCAGCGAGTCCACATGTTTGGACAGCTCAGTGATACCCTGCTCAGCAAACGCCATGCGCTTCTTGCCTTCGAAATTGAAAGGCTTGGTCACCACAGCAACCGTCAGGATACCTAAATCTTTAGCGACTTCGGCCACGACAGGAGCTGCACCCGTACCGGTACCGCCACCCATGCCTGCCGCGATAAAGACCATGTCAGCGCCTTCGAGCGCAGCGCGCAGGGCTTCACGATCTTCTTCAGCCGCATTGCGACCAACTTCAGGGTTTGCTCCAGCGCCCAGACCTTTGGTGATGCCACCGCCAATCTGAATGGTTTGCCCCACCGCCGTTTTACGCAACGCTTGCGCGTCGGTATTTACGGCGAAGAATTCAACACCCTCAATGCGCTCGCGCACCATATGCTCTACGGCGTTGCCACCGCCGCCACCGACGCCGATGACTTTAATCACCGCGTCGTTGGTTAATTCCATCGGTTCAAACATAATTTCTCTCCGTTTTGTGCCTGTCGCCTGAGACCGCTAATTTTCTGCGCTCTCTGAAAAAAATTAAAACTCTTTTCGCAGCCAGCTGTTGATTCGTTTGAACCATGACCCTACTGACGCGCGTTTTTCCACTTCTGCTTCACCACTGAGATGCGTCTCTTTTCCGTAGTGCAGCAACCCTACAGCCGTTGAGTAATACGGCTCCTGGGCATAATCGGTCAAGCCAGTAATGTTGAGCGGCGCACCAATACGCACTTGCGTATGGAAAACGCGCTGCGCGCAGGCCGCCAGGCCTTCCATCTGCGCAGCACCGCCGGTCAACACAATCCCCGCCGCCAGGTGATGCTTTACACCCTGCTGGCGAAGCTGTTCCTGCAACTGCAAAATCTCATCGTTAACCAGATTGAGCAACTCGGTATAGCGAGGCTCAATCACGTCTGCCAGCGTCTGACGCTGCAGGCTGCGCGGCGGACGACCGCCCACGCTGGGCACTTCAACGCTCTCATCTTTGCCGACTAACGATCCCAACGCGCAACCGTGGCGAACTTTGATCGCCTCTGCATCACTGGGCGGCGTACCGAAAGCGTAAGCAATATCGCTGGTGACCACATTCCCTGCATAAGGGATCACTTTGGTGTGGCGCAGCGCGCCGCCAGTGTAGACCGCCATGTCCATTGTACCACCACCGATGTCAACAACGCAGACGCCCAGTTCTCGTTCGTCTTCCGTCAACACCGAATAGCTGGAAGCCAGTCCGGCGAAAATAAGTTGGTCAACTTTTAACCCACATCGTTCAACGGCTTTAACGATGTTTTTTGCCATATCGTTATGGCAAGTAATCAAATGTACTTTTGCCTGCATACGCACACCAGACAACCCAACCGGGTTTTTAATCCCTTCCTGGTAGTCAATGGCGTACTCCTGCGGAATCACATGCAGAACACGGTGTTCATCGCGTACACGCACCGATTTGGCGGTATGCACAACGTTCTCCACATCCTCCTGCGTCACTTCCTCTTCCGAAATCGGCACCATCCCAATTTCGTTCTGGCAGCTAATGTGCTTCCCCGAAAGCGCCAGGTAGACAGAAGAGATCTGGCAATCCGCCATCAATTCAGCCTGATCGATAGCGCGCTGTACGCATTTCACTACCGATTCCAGATCGTTCACTCCGCCTTTATCCATACCACGAGACGGGCAACTGCCCACGCCAATGATATTCACAATACCGTCGGGCAGAACTTCCCCTACTAAAGCGGCTACCTTCGCGGTGCCAATCTCCAGTCCAACCACCAGTTTTCTGTCCGTCGCCTTGATCATTGTTGCTCTGCCTGTGCCTGATTCTGTTGTGCCTGATTTTGCTGCTGATTCGGTTCCTGAACAGGGGCTGCTTTCCAGCCTACAGCCGCGCCTGAGTCATAGCGTAAATCCACGTAACTGATCGTTTTACCGTCCGTTTGCGCCTGTTGCAGCAGAACCGGGTAGAGTTCCACGAAGCGCGCCAGGCGTTTCATTGTATCGCCACGACCCAGGTTGAGCCTGATGTCGTTAGTCAGCGTGACCTGCCATGAACGTCGCGCCGTCATCGCCGCTTCTTTTAACGTGAATTTATCCTTCGCCAACAATTGCCCCATATCGCGGTAGCCTTGCAAGACTTCGCTTTCACTGCCTTCAGGGCCATACAACATGGGCAAAACCTGCTTACTGGTTCGTTCGGACGGCACGCTGAACGCATTACCGTCGGCATCGACCATATGCTGATCATTCCACCGCGCAATCGGCACGTATTCAACCAGATGAATCTTCAATTCGTCTGGCCACTGCTTTCTGACGCTTGCCTGTTTTATCCAGGGCAGACGCTCTATCTGACTCTGAATAATATTGACGTCCTGGGTCATAAAGGTGCCGGGTGCCCCCAGCGCCAAAATAGACTGACGAATATCATCATTACGGGTGTAATGACGATCGCCCGTCACCACCAGCTTCGACAACGGCAAGCGTTGTGCATCATCCATCCAACCCAAAACCACCCAGCCGCTAGCAAACACGGTGCACAGCACCGCCAGCAGGAACAAAATCCCTGCAAGACGCGTTCCATTGTTGCGGCGGGAGGCAGTTACGGCCTCCGCTTCGCGGTTTCGCGTGTTCAGCGCAGCCTGTGACATATCACTCCGCCAGATCCAGAATGCGAACAACAAGTTGTGAGAAGCTCAAACCCGCCTGGCGCGCAGCCATCGGCACCAGGCTGTGGCTCGTCATCCCTGGCGATGTATTCGCTTCCAACAAATAAAACTGACCGTCGCTATCCAGCATGGCATCAATTCGTCCCCAGCCACGGCAACCTAAAAGACGCCATGCTTTCAATACCAGGGACTGTAATGCCGCCTCTCGCTCCACTTCCAGACCTGAAGGGCAGAAATATTTTGTCTCATCAGAGAGATACTTCGCCTCATAATCATAGAAGATTCCCGCTGGCTGGATACGAATAGACGGTAAAATTTCGTTCCCAAGCAGCGCCACGGTAAATTCCGGGCCACTTAGCCATTTTTCGATCAGAACTTCATCATCATGTTGAAACGCAAGCGCTAACGCCGCATGCAGATCGTCACTTTTCTCTACCTTCGACATCCCAACGCTGGAGCCTTCACGACTGGGCTTGACAATAACAGGTAACCCCAGTTCATCAATGCGTTGAATATCGTCAAAACTTAGGCCTGATTCAAACTCACTGCGTTCGAGCGCGACCCATGGTGCAACCGGTAATCCGGCGCCCTGCCACAACAATTTGCTGCGCAGTTTATCCATGGAGATCGCGGATGCCATAACGCCGCTGCCGGTATAAGGCATATCGATCAGTTCAAGCAGCCCCTGCAAGGTGCCGTCTTCGCCGCCGCGACCATGCAAAGCAATAAATGCTTTGCTAAAACCCATCTCTTTCAGGCGGGTGACATCCACATCACGCGGATCCACGCCGTGCGCATCCACTCCGCCTTCCCGCAAACCCACCAGCACCGCTGCACCGGAATTAAGCGAAACTTCACGCTCGGCGGAGGTTCCGCCCAGCAGAACCGCTACTTTCTCAGCCACGGCGCTCCTCCTCTGTGCTCTGCGATTTCAGTTTGCTCTCAGCCAGGCTGCGGGCAATCTTGCCGATATTCCCAGCTCCCTGAATCAGGATCAGGTCATTACCGGTCAGTACCGGCGCCAGCATCGCCGCAACCTGTGCCGGATCGGACACGAGGATCGGATCAATTTTGCCGCGTCCGCGAATAGTACGGCACAGCGAACGGCTGTCAGCGCCCGGGATAGCTGCTTCGCCAGCCGGATAAACCTCCAGCATCAGCAGAGAATCGACCTGCGTCAGTACATTGGCGAAATCGTCGTACAAGTCGCGAGTACGGGTAAAACGGTGCGGCTGAAACAGCATGACCAGGTTTTTATCCGGCCAGCCCGCACGCGCTGCTTTAATCGTGGCATCCACTTCTGTCGGGTGATGACCATAGTCATCCACCAGCATGGCGGTACCGCTTTTGCCATTCACCGCTTCCAGCGGGAATTCACCAAGGAAATCAAAACGGCGCCCGGTGCCCTGGAAACTTTCCAGCGCGCGAAGGATCGCTTCATCTTCGATCCCCTCTTCTGTCGCTACTGCTACCGCCGCCGCCGCGTTCAACGCATTGTGGCGGCCTGGCGCATTCAGCGTGACACGCAGTTCCGGTTTATCCTGGCGCACCAAAGTGAAGTGCCCCTGCGGCCCGACCTGGCGATAATTTTCTACACGAACATCAGCATCATCGCTAAATCCGTACGTCGTCGTCTGACGCCCCACGCGCGGCAGCAATTCCCGGATAACCGGATCGTCCACACACATTACCGCACGGCCGTAGAACGGCAGGTTGTGCAGGAAGTTGATAAACGTCGTTTTTAAATTCTCGAAGTCGCCATGGTAGGTATCCATGTGATCGGCTTCGATATTGGTGACAATGGCCACCATCGGTTGCAGATGCAGGAATGAGGCGTCGCTCTCATCAGCTTCTGCAATCAGGTAACGGCTGTGCCCCAGGCGCGCATGCACCCCGGCGGCTTTCACCAGCCCACCGTTAACAAAAGTCGGGTCCAGCCCGGCTTCTGCGTAAATACTGGCCACCATCGCAGTCGTGGTAGTTTTGCCATGCGTACCGGCAATCGCGATGCCATGACGGAAACGCATCAGTTCAGCCAGCATCTCCGCACGGCGGATAACTGGAATACGCGCTTCATGCGCCGCAACAATTTCAGGGTTATCGGCAGATATGGCGCTGGAGACCACAACAACACTGGCATCGCTCACATTTTCCGGGCGATGATGGAAATAAATAGTGGCGCCGAGCGACGCCAACTGCTGCGTCACTGGGTTTGGCGCCAGGTCGGAACCGCTAATCTGGTAGCCTTCATTGGCCAGCACTTCGGCAATACCGCCCATGCCAGCACCGCCAATGCCGACAAAGTGAATGTGCCGGACACGTCGCATCTCGGGCACAATTGAACGCAGTTTTGCCAGTTCTTGTGTATTCATTCTCTAAACGCCATCGACTACTTAAATTTGCGCGACGCTAACGCGCCGCCAGTATTTACGCCTGAGCTGCCAGGCTGACTTCATTCGCCACGCGCTCGGTGGCATCCGGGATGGCCGCCGCGCGTGCGCGTTCCGCCATCGCCAGTAATGCTTCGCGATCCCACCCCGCCAACGTCGCTGCTACCGCATCAACGGTGAACTGCGGCTGTTCGAGGATCTTCGCAGCACCCGCTTTTTCCAGCGGTAATGCATTCCAGTACTGCTGACGATCTTTGTGCTGGAAAGGCACAAACAGCGCCGGTAAACCTGCGGCTGCGATTTCGCTGACCGTCAGCGCGCCTGAACGGCACACCACCACATCCGCCCACGCGTAGGCTTGCGCCATATCGTCAATAAATTCCGTCACTTTATGCTGCGGTTCGCCCGCGGCGGCATATGCTTGCTCAACATCCTGTTGCGCGCCTTTACCGCTCTGATGCCAGATGGTCACAGCATTGCCCAGCTTCGCCGCGACCTGCGGCATCGTCTGGTTCAGCACGCGCGCACCCTGCGAGCCGCCAACGACCAGCACGCGAACCGGCCCTTCACGGCCAGGTAAACGCTCCTGCGGTAGCGGCAGTGCCAGCACATCGATGCGCACCGGGTTTCCAACGACTTCCGCTTTTGGAAACGCACCGGGAAACGCCTGCATCACTTTGGTGGCGATTTTCGCCAGCCATTTATTTGTCAACCCGGCAATGCCGTTCTGCTCATGGAGCACTACCGGAATACCGAGCGACCAGGCAGCCAGCCCGCCAGGACCAGAGACATAACCGCCCATCCCCAGCACCACATCCGGCTTAAAGCGCTGCATAATGGCGCGAGCCTGTCGCCAGGCGTTAAAAATACGTACCGGGGCCAACAACTGCGCTTTGATCCCTTTGCCACGCAGGCCGGAGATACGGATAAAATCGATCTCGATACCGTGTTTGGGCACCAGATCGGCTTCCATGCGATCGGCGGTTCCGAGCCAGCGCACTTGCCAGCCCTGATCCATCAAATGGTGCGCAACTGCAAGCCCGGGGAAGACATGCCCGCCGGTACCGCCCGCCATCACCATTAACCGCTTTGGTTGACCACTCATCACAAACCTCGTGTAAACGCCTGGGCTTTTTCCAGACGCGTTTCATAATCTATGCGTAGCAGCAGCGTAATCGCCACTGACATAATCAGTAAGCTGGAACCACCGTAACTGATAAGCGGCAGAGTCAGCCCTTTAGTCGGCAGCATACCTGCCGCCGCACCGACATTAACCAGAGCCTGGAAGCTAAACCAGATACCAATCGAGCAGGCCAGGAAACCAGAGAAACGATGATCGATTTCCAGCGCTTTTCGCCCGATGGACATGGCGCGGAAAGCGACGAAGAATACCATTAAAAGTGCCACTACCACACCGATATAACCGAGTTCCTCCCCGATAATGGAGAAGATAAAGTCCGTATGTGCTTCAGGCAGATACTCCAGCTTCTGTATCGAATTTCCAAGCCCCTGCCCCCACAGCTCACCGCGACCAAATGCCATCAGCGACTGTGTTAACTGATAACCGCTACCGAAGGGATCTTCCCACGGGTTCCAGAAAGAGGTTACGCGGCGAATACGATACGGTTCGGCGAGGATCAGCAGCACAACCGCTGAAATCCCCATACCGATGATGGCGATGAACTGCCACAGTTTCGCCCCGGCAAGGAACAACATCGCCAGCGTGGTGATAAACAGCACCACCACCGTACCGAGGTCCGGCTGCGCCAACAGCAGAACCGCAAGCACCAGGATCACGCCCATCGGTTTGAGGAAGCCGCGCAGGTTATTACGCACTTCGTCCACCTTACGTACCAGGTAGTTAGCCAGGTAACAGAACAGCGACAACTTGGTGAACTCCGCTGGCTGAAAGCGCATGACTCCGAGGTCGATCCAGCGAGAGGCTCCGTTGATCGAGCTACCAACCACCAGTACCACCAGCAGCATAATGATCGCGGCGATCAACATCGCCGAGCTGTATTTCTGCCAGAAATCCATCGGCAAACGCAGCGTGATCATCGACATACAAAACGCCAGGAACAGATACAGCGCATGACGCTTGGCAAAGAAGAAAGGATCGTCCGTCAGGCGTTGCCCTACCGGCATCGAAGCCGAGGTCACCATAATGAAACCGATCGCCGCCAGGCCCAGCGTCAACCACAACAACGTGCGGTCGTACATCACCAGACTGTCGGAATCTTTTTGCCGTGATCCCATAACCCAGCCTTTCAATGCCGTAAACAGCCATGCCAGGAGGCTAAATCCTGGCAGGCGCGGCATTCTCGGGCGTGGGAGCGTTAAACGCATCAGCCTAACTCCTGCGCCAGACGGGTAAAGACATCACCCCGTTGTTCGAAATTCTTGAACTGATCGAGGCTGGCGCAGGCTGGCGACAGCAGCACCATATCGCCCGGCTGCACGCGCGTGGCGATCAGACGCATTGCCTCTTCCATCGTTTCAACCTGATCGGCAATTTCCGGACGTAAATCCGCCAGCTCCCCACCATCGCGACCAAAGCAATAAAGACGAATACGATCGCCGCCGAGATAGCGCTTCAGCGGTGAGAAATCGGCAGATTTACCGTGCCCGCCCAACAAAAGATGCAGCGTACCGTCAACCTGCAAGCCGTTCAGCGCCGCCTCAGTGCTGCCGACGTTGGTCGCTTTCGAGTCGTTGATCCAGCGCACCCCGTTATGATCCAGCGCCAACTGGAAGCGGTGCGCCAGCCCGGTGAAGGTCGTCAGCGCCTTCAGGCTGCTTGCCCGCGGTAAACCAGCGGCATCTGCCAGCGCCAACGCCGCCAGCGCGTTGGTATAGTTGTGCTGGCCACTCAGCTTCATCTCTTTAACGTTCAGAACCTTTTCACCTTTTACACGCAGCCAGGTTTCGCCCTGCTGGCGGTTCAGGTGATAGTCGCCGACGTCAACGCCGAAACTCACGCAGCGCTCATCAGCACCCCGCACCGGCATGGTCAGCGCATCATCCGCGTTGACCACACATACTTTCGCGTTTTCGTAAACGCGCAGTTTTGCGGCGCGATACTGTTGCAGCCCGAACGGATAACGATCCATATGATCTTCCGTCACGTTCAGGATGGTTGCCGCCGCCGCGTGCAGGCTGAAAGTAGTTTCCAGTTGGAAGCTGGAAAGCTCCAGCACATAGAGCTCGCGGGCTTCATCAAGCAGCATCAACGCAGGCAGGCCAATATTGCCGCCAACGCCTACATTAACGCCTGCCGCCTCTGCCATTTCACCCACCAGTTTGGTGACGGTGCTTTTACCGTTTGAACCGGTAATCGCAATGACGGGCGCTTGCGCTTCGCGACAGAAGAGTTCGATATCGCCGACGATCTCAACGCCAGCATCGGCTGCCGCGCTCAGAGAAGGATGCGCCAGTGCGATGCCAGGGCTTGCGACAATCAGGTCGGCCGCCAGCAACCAGTCATCATTGAGACTACCAAGATGGCGCTCTACCGCTTCCGGCAGCTTATCCAGCCCCGGTGGCGAAACGCGCGTGTCCATAACGCGTGGCGTAACGCCGCGCGCGAGGAAAAAGTCAACGCAGGAAAGACCTGTCAGACCCAGACCGATAATGACGACTTTTTTACCCTGGTAATCTGCCATAATTAACGTACCTTCAGCGTTGCCAGGCCAATCAGCACCAGCATCAGCGAAATAATCCAGAAGCGCACGATCACGCGCGGTTCCGGCCAGCCTTTCAGTTCATAGTGATGGTGAATCGGCGCCATGCGGAAAATACGCTGGCCGCGCAATTTAAACGACCCCACCTGCAAAATCACCGACAGGGTTTCCACCACAAACACCCCGCCCATAATCACCAGCAAGAACTCCTGACGCAGCAACACGGCAATGATCCCCAACGCGCCGCCGAGAGCCAGTGAACCCACATCCCCCATGAAAACCTGCGCCGGATAGGTGTTGAACCACAAAAAGCCCAACCCTGCGCCGACAATCGCCGTGCAGACGATTACTAGCTCTCCCGCGTGACGCAGATAAGGGATATGCAGGTAGTTAGCAAAATTCATGTTACCGGTAGCCCAGGCCACCAACGCAAAGCCCGCGGCGACAAACACCGTCGGCATAATCGCCAGACCGTCAAGACCGTCCGTCAGGTTAACGGCGTTGCCGGTGCCGACAATCACAAAGTAAGCCAGCAGAATGTAGAAAAGGCCCAGTTGCGGCATCACATCTTTAAAGAACGGCACCACCAGTTCTGTCGCTGGCGTATCTTTCCCCGCCAGGTAAAGCGCAAACGCTACGCCCAGCGCAATCAGTGACATCCAGAAATATTTCCAGCGAGCAATCAGGCCCTTGGTATCTTTACGCACCACTTTGCGGTAATCGTCAACGAAACCAATCGCACCGTAACCTACCAGTACAACCAGCACGCACCAGACATACGGGTTAGAGGGATAAGCCCACAGCAGTACGGAAACCACGATTGCCGTGAGGATCATAATCCCCCCCATCGTTGGCGTACCGCGTTTACTGAAATGCGACTCCGGACCGTCGTTACGCACAACCTGGCCGAAAGAGAGTTTTTGCAGACGGGCAATCATGCGCGGCCCCATCCACAGAGAGATGAAGAGCGCGGTCAGCAGGCTGACAATGGCGCGAAACGTCAGGTAGGAAAAGACGTTAAAGCCGGAATAATATTTGACCAAATGTTCGGCCAGCCACACTAACATGTTCCATTCTCCTGTAATTCGCGTACCACCTCTTCCATGGCGGAACTACGTGAACCTTTCACCAAAATGGTAATAATCTGCTGTTCAGCGATCAGCGCCTTCAACCGCGCCACCACTGCCGCTTTATCGTTAAAATGTTCGCCAACACCGCTGGCAGCGCTCAGAGCCTTGCTCAGCTTACCGACGCTCAGCACTTTATCGATGCCAACGCCTTTAGCCGCTTCACCCACCTGAATGTGGCAGGCTTCGCTCTCATCGCCTAGCTCTGCCATATCGCCCACCACCATCACCCGGTAACCCGGCATTTCCGCCAGCACATGTGCGGCGGCGGTCATTGAACCGACGTTAGCGTTGTACGTGTCATCGAGCAGCAATTTATTTTCGCCCAGTTGCACCGGGAACAGACGCCCCGGCACCGCTTTCAGGTTTGCCAACCCTTTTTTCACTGCCGCCAGGCTAGCGCCCACCGCCATCGCCAGCGAGGTCGCTGCCAGCGCATTGGCAATATTGTGTCGTCCCGGCAGCGGCAGTGTCACATCCACATTGCCCATCGGGGTTTGCAGCGTGAACTCAGTTCCGTGCGAGGTCACATGAATGTTGGTGGCCGTAAAATCACTGTTCGCCGCATTTGGCGAGAAGCGCCACACTTTGCGAGCGCCAATAATGCTCTGCCAGTTCAGCCAGTCATTATTGTCAGCATTCATGATTGCCACACCGTTGGCAGGCAACCCGGTATAGATTTCTCCTTTGGCTTTCGCCACGCCCGCAAGCGATCCGAAGCCTTCCAGGTGCGCCGCCGCCAGGTTATTGACCAGAGCCGCTTCCGGGCGGGTAAGCCCGACGGTCCAGGCGATTTCCCCCTGGTGGTTCGCGCCCAGTTCAATCACCGCGTATTGATGTTCTTTGGTTAAACGCAGGAGCGTCATCGGCACGCCGATGTCGTTGTTCAGGTTTCCTGCGGTATAAAGCGTGTTGCCACATTCACTCAGAATGGCGGCCGTCATCTCTTTCACCGAGGTTTTGCCGGAAGAACCGGTTAACGCAACCACACGCGTCGGCACCTGCTGACGTACCCAGGCGCCCAGCTCGCCGAACGCCTGGCGAGTGTCTTTGACCAGCAGTTGCGGCAGATCGCAGTCCAGCTTACGGCTAACCAGTAGCGCGCCCGCGCCGCCCGCTTTAGCCTGTTCGGCAAAATCATGGGCATCGAAACGCTCGCCTTTCAGCGCCACAAACAGGCAGCCCGGCGTTAGTTTGCGGGTATCGCTGGTTACCGCATCAATCGTCGCATCCTGACCATGTAATTCACCCTGCAGAATGTCGGCAAGCTGGCTTAGAGTTACGCTAATCATGCCACTACCCCCAGCAAACGTGCCGCGGTGACGCGATCGGAGTAATCCAGTCGGTGCGTCCCGACAATCTGATAATCTTCATGGCCTTTGCCAGCCAGCAGAACCACATCATTCTCTTTCGCCTGCATAATGGTGTTGGTTACGGCTTCGGCACGCCCTTCCACCACATGCGCACGCCCGGCATCCAGCATACCGGCGAGAATATCGTTGATAATGGCACGCGGCTCTTCGGTGCGCGGGTTATCGTCCGTAACCACCGGCACATCGGCGAACTGCTCAGCAATTGCGCCCATGAGCGGACGTTTACCTTTATCGCGATCGCCACCGCAACCAAACACGCACCACAGTTGACCGGTGCAGTGCAGGCGTGCAGCCTGTAAGGCCTTTTCCAGCGCATCCGGCGTATGGGCATAATCCACCACCACCGTCGGTTTACCCGGCGCACTAAATACTTCCATGCGTCCGCAAACCGGCTGCAACTGTGAAGCGGTTTTCAGCAAATCGCTTAACGGATAACCCAGCGCCAGCAGCGTTGCCAGCGCCAGCAGCAGGTTACTGACGTTAAACGCGCCCATCAGACGGCTTTCGATTTCGCCTTGACCCCATGAAGAGTCAAAACGAATAGTCGCCCCGCTATCGTGGTACTCCACGCCGGTAGCCTTGAGCCAGCGGCCGTGACAATCCGGGTTGATATGGTCTTCCATCGATACCGCAACCGCATCCGGCAGATTCGCTAACCAGCGGCGGCCCACTTCGTCATCGGCATTGATAATCGCCTGTCCGTAGTGGTGAGAGGAGAACAGCAGCCATTTCGCCGCTTCGTAATGCGCCATATCGCCGTGATAATCGAGGTGATCGCGGCTTAAATTGGTAAATACGCCAGCGGCAAACTTCAGCGCCGCCACGCGATGCTGTACCAGACCGTGGGAAGAGACTTCCATCGCGGCAAACGTCGCTTTCTGCGCAACCAGCCCGGCAATCACATGCTGAACATCCACCGCAGAGCCGGTGGTATTTTCAGTCGGGATGACTTTACCCAGCAGACCATTTCCGACCGTCCCCATCACTGCGCTGGTTTCGCCCACCAATTGGCTCCACTGCGCCAGCAGTTGCGTGGTCGTTGTTTTGCCGTTGGTGCCGGTTACGCCAATCAGGCGCAATTGTTCAGATGGTTCACCGTAAAAACGGCCCGCCAGCGCGGAAAGGCGCTCATTCAACTGGCTGAGGTAAATGACCGGAACGCCGTGCATTTCACGAATTTCACCGTCATTTGCTTCGTCTTTCGCTTCAGCAATAATGGCAGCAACACCTTGCGCAATCGCCTGCGGGATATATCGACGCCCGTCCGCCTGATGACCGACCACCGCCACAAAGAGATCGCCCGATGCAGCCGCACGGCTGTCGAGTGTCATCTCCCGCAGTGCTCGCTCCGGTGCGCCTGGCACCCACGGAGCGAGAAGGTCGCGCAAATTACGATCTGCCACCTGTACCCTCGCCTTGATTAATTACAAACTCACTTTTTTCGCCCGTGGTCAGCGCGTCCGGCTCAATGTTCATGGTGCGCAGAACGCCGCCCATGATGGCACCGAAGACCGGTGCGGACACGGCACCACCGTAGTATTTACCCGCTTGCGGATCGTTAATCACCACCACCAGCGCAAAGCGCGGGCGGCTGGCAGGCGCGACGCCAGCGGTGTAAGCAATATATTTGTTGATATAACGACCATCCGGGCCGACTTTTTTCGCCGTCCCGGTTTTGATAGCAATGCGATAGCCTTTGATGGCTGCTTTCACCCCGCCGCCGCCCGGCAGCGCAACGCTCTCCATCATATGCACCACGGTGCGCACGATAGACTCATTGAAAATGCGTTCGCCCGGCACGGGCGGGTCAACTTTGGTAATCGACAGAGGACGGTAGATACCGTAACTGCCAATCGTTGCGTAGACTCGCGCTAACTGTAACGGCGTTACCATTAGCCCATAGCCGAAAGAGAAGGTGGCCCTCTCTATGTCAGACCACCGTTGTTTTTGAGGAAATAAGCCACTGCGTTCCCCGACCATCCCCAAATTGGTCGTTTTTCCCAGTCCAAAACGTGAGTAAGTATCTACTAACGCTGAGGAGGGCATCGCTAACGCCAACTTCGAAACACCGACGTTACTCGACTTTTGTAGCACCCCGGTAAGGGTCAATTCGCTGTAGCGCGCCACGTCTTTGATTTCGTGGCCGTTAATTCGGTAGGGCACGGTATTCAACACCGTATTTGGCGTGACGACACCGCGCTGCAGCGCCGTCATTACCACCATGGGTTTCACCGTCGAACCCGGTTCAAAAACGTCGGTGATCGCGCGGTTACGCATTGCATCCTTCGACGTGCCGGTGAAGTTGTTCGGGTTGTAGGAAGGGCTATTGGCCATTGCCAACACTTCGCCGGTGTTCACATCAACCAGCACTGCGCTTCCGGATTCAGCCTTATTAAACGCCACCGCGTTATTCAGCTCGCGATAAACCAGCGCCTGCAAGCGTTCATCAATGCTCAGCGCCAGGTTATGCGCAGCCTGGCTGTCGGTGGAAGAGATATCTTCAATAACGCGCCCGTAGCGATCTTTACGCACAATACGTTCGCCAGGTTGGCCGGTAAGCCATTTGTCAAAGCTCTTCTCAACGCCTTCGATCCCCTGACTATCTACGTTAGTAAAACCGATAAGGTGAGCGGTCACTTCCCCGGAAGGATAGTAACGGCGGGATTCCTCACGCAGATGAATCCCCGGCAACTTGAGCTTTTTAATATACTCCCCGAGATCGGGGTTCACCTGACGCGCCAGATAGATAAAACGCATCTTCGGGTTGGCATTAATGCGGGAAGCCAGCTGATCCAATGGCATGTTCAGGGCGTCAGAGAGCGCTTTCCAGCGGTTATCCAGCGTAACGCCGCCAGCATCATGTAACTCTTTTGGATCGGCCCAAATCGCTTTCACCGGCACACTAACAGCCAGCGGACGCCCGGAGCGGTCGGTAATCATTCCACGCGACGTTGCGACTTCCTGCACGCGCAAGGAACGCATATCCCCTTCGCGCACCAGCATTTCCGGATTGATAACCTGCAGCCAGGCGACACGCCCAAGCAGAAACGCCATCGCCAGCAGAATGCAACCGCAAAGCAACGCAAAACGCCAACTCACAAAGTTGGCCTGTTCTTCCTGGCGTTTCGGTTTAAGCGTTTTCGCCGCTGCTTTCATGCGTCGCGTAATTCCTTATTCATTTCTATTTCTGCACTACGATATTTTCCTGAGAGGGATCCACGTGCTGCATTTGCAGCTTTTCCGTCGCAATCCGTTCAACCCGGCTGTGATCGCCGAGCGCATTCTCTTCAAGAATCAGGTTGCGCCATTCGATATCCAGCGCGTCGCGCTCGAGAACAAGTTGTTCACGCTGCGCGGTTAATAAACGTGTGTGGTGAGAGGTAGTGACAACCGTCACTGCCGTCATGATGATGCAAATGAACAGACAGAGTGGCAGTTTCCCAAATCGCAAAAGATCGTCGCCGATCACGCCAGGCAAGGCATGGCGCTCGTTGCTTCCTAACGATCCTTTCACTTTGCTTAGGGTTTCTGTCACTCTGCCGATCATGCGTTCGTCCTCTCTGCAATGCGCAGAACTGAACTACGGGCACGTGGGTTTTCAGCCACTTCTTCTTCGCCCGGCATCAACTTTCCTAAGGCTCGCAACTGACGGCCACCCAGTTTCCTGAGTTGCTCTTCGGTCATCGGCAGCCCGGCAGGAACCTGCGGGCCGCGGCTTTGCTCACGCATGAAGCGTTTCACAATGCGATCTTCCAGAGAATGGAAGCTGATTACCGAAAGCCGCCCTCCCGGGGCAAGCACGCCGAGCGAGTTTTTTAGCGCCAGCTCTATTTCCTCCAGTTCACTGTTTACCCAAATGCGCACCGCCTGGAAGGTACGGGTCGCGGGATGTTTGAACTTGTCTTTCACCGGTGTTGCCGCCGCAACGACTTCCGCCAGCTCTTTAGTGCGGGTCATCGGATCGAGGCGGTTACGCTCTACAATTGCGCGCGCGATACGTTTAGCAAAACGCTCCTCGCCAAAGGTTTTCAGCACCCAGGCAATGTCTGCTTCTTCAGCTGTTTGCAGCCATTCGGCAGCAGACTGGCCGCGAGTGGGATCCATCCGCATATCAAGCGGACCATCGCGCATAAAGGAGAAGCCGCGCTCAGGATCGTCAAGCTGCGGTGAAGAGACACCAAGATCGAGAAGAATACCGTCGATCTTGCCAACAAGTTCGCGCTCGCTGACATAATCAGCAAGCGCAGAGAAAGGACCATGAATGATGGAGAAGCGGGGATCATCAATGGTTTGGGCTACAGCAATTGCCTGTGGATCGCGATCGATCGCCAGCAAGCGTCCTTCCGCACCCAAACGGGAGAGGATCAGGCGCGAGTGACCACCGCGACCAAAAGTGCCATCGATGTAGATGCCATCCGGACGAATATTCAGGCCATTAACGGCCTCATCCAGCAGCACCGTCGTATGTTTAAAATTTTCCATCATCATTACAGAGACAAATCCTGCAACCGATCTGAAAGTGCTTCAGAACCCGATTGCTCAGCGTCGATATCTTCCCTGACCTGTTGATACCAGGTCGTTTCGTCCCACAGCTCAAATTTATTGAACTGCCCGACCAGCATCACTTCTTTGGTTAGCCCGGCATGCTGCCGTAAAACAGGCGCAATCAATAAACGCCCGGCGCTATCCATCTGGCACTCGCTGGCATGCCCCAGCAATAAACGTTGTACGCGTCGTTCAAGCGGATTCATGCTCGACAGGCGCGCCAGTTTTTGCTCAATAATTTCCCATTCAGGAAGGGGATAAAGCAGCAGACATGAATGGCGAATGTCGATGGTACACACCATCTGACCGGAGGCATTCTCCAGCAGCAAATCCCGATAACGGGTCGGAACGGCTAACCGCCCTTTGCTGTCGAGATTGACTAACGTCGCGCCACGGAACATGTCCGATTCACCCCCAAGTGACCATTTTCACCACTTTATCCCACAAATCCCCACCAAGGGAGTTTACGGAGCGGAGGAAAAGCTTGTCAAGCCAGCACAAAGGCTAACCAGAACAAAAGATCTCTTATTTGCAGCGAATATCTGCAAAGGTGAAATAGTGCTCAACTTACGAGGCAAATTAACGTCATGAATATTTGCAAGAAAAAAAACAGAATATGCGTATCCGCGTTTAAAACCATTTGATTTCTGCGCGCGAAATATAAAGTGTCAGTTTGCGACGCGGGCGGCATTTTAAGACATATCAACCCAACTGAACAGCACCAGTTGCATCCGTTCACACTCAGCGCGACGGCAGAGCCACTAAGGAAATAGCCCTACGCTGATAATGGATGCTATAGAAGAAAGGTAACACTTTTCTGAGATGTAACAATTTAAGACAGAAATCATAATTACTGCTTTAAAAATATCCTTTTAAAACCCGATTTAAAGAAGCAATTAGAATTAACTTATCACGTCCCGTTTAAAAATTAAGGATTTATCTTAGGAGCCAACAGGGAATAATTTGATTCAAGGTAAGACAAAACAAAAAAGGCAGCTTACGCTGCCTTTATCTGAACTTATACGCGGCTTAATATCCCGCGACGATAGAGATTACGCCGGATACGGCTAAGACCCGCTTTCGGCTTACGCGGTTCGTCGAGGCTTGCCAGCACAATTTCCAGAACCCGCTCCGCAACATCGCGATGGCGCTGCGCCACCGCCAGTACCGGACATTGCAGGAAATCGAGCAATTCGTGATCGCCAAAAGTCGCGATCGCCAGATCCGACGGCAATTTACCGTCGCGACGTAACGTAACGTCAAGCACGCCCTGCAATAATGCAAACGAGGTTATAAACATCGCCTGCGGCATTGGGTTAGTTTCCAGCCATTTATCAAATAGCTGGGCGGCTGCTTCACGCTCGTAGCTATTGGCATAGAGATACTGCACTTCACGCGGATCGTCTTTCCACGCCGTGCGGAAACCCTGCTCACGCAGGAAACTAACAGAGAGTTCTGGTAACGCCCCAAGGTAAAGCACGCGCTCCGCCGGAAACTTACGCAGCTCTGCGGCCAGCATCTCCGAATCATCCTGATCGGCACCAACAACGCTGGTGAAGTGTTCACGATCCAGCGCGCGATCCAACGCGACAATCGGGAACGAATCATTAGCCCAGCGCTGATAGAACGGATGCTCTGGCGGCAATGAGGTGGAGACAATAATAGCGTCCACCTGCCGCTGCAACAGGTGCTCGATACAGCGCATTTCATTATCGGGTTGATCTTCCGAGCAGGCGATCAATAACTGGTAACCGCGCTGACGCGCCTGACGCTCCAGATAGTTGGCAATGCGGGTGTAGCTTGTGTTTTCAAGATCGGGGATCACCAGCCCAATCGAACGAGTGCGTCCTGCGCGCAGGCCAGCTGCCACCGCATTTGGGTGGTAGTTATGCTCACGAACAACCGCCATCACTTTCTCAACGGTTTTGTCGCTGACACGATACTGCTTCGCCTTACCATTGATGACGTAGCTTGCCGTGGTTCGTGAGACGCCGGCTAGCCGGGCGATTTCATCCAGTTTCACAATTGCCCCTTAAATTAATGTACTCCATAACCTTTTTAGGGATATAGGTTAAAATCCTTAACATCTAAGCGCAGAATACTCACTCCGGCAACCGCTTTCGTGTCTGGTTCCGGCGGATTTCGCAAAAAAAAAGCCCGGCGTAGAACACCGGGCCTGTAAATATGGAAGGTTATTCTATTCAGCGCATGATTTTATCGCCGCGCGACAACCCCACCACACCGGAGCGCGCAACTTCAACAATTTTCGCCACATCACGAATGGTGGCTAAAAACGCATCCAGCTTGTCACTGGTGCCTGCGAGCTGAACCGTGTAAATCGATGGCGTAACGTCAATGATCTGTCCGCGGAAGATCTCAGCGTTGCGTTTCACCTCTTCGCGACCGTAACCGCTGGCCTGAATCTTCACCAGCATGATTTCACGCTCAACATATGCCCCCTGCCCCAGCTCGTTTACGCGTAACACATCGACCAGCTTGTGCAGTTGCTTTTCGATCTGCTCCAGCACTTTTTGATCGCCGACAGTCTGGATCGTCATCCGCGATAAGGTAGGATCGTCAGTCGGCGCAACGGTCAGGCTTTCTATGTTGTAACCGCGCTGAGAGAACAGGCCAATCACGCGCGATAACGCGCCCGATTCATTTTCCAGTAATACAGACAGTATCCGGCGCATAATCAGGTTCTCTCCGTTTTGCTTAACCACATCTCATCCATGCCGCCGCCGCGGATCTGCATCGGATAAACGTGTTCACTACCGTCAACGGTAACGTCAACAAACACCAGGCGATTGTTTTTCACCTGCTCCAGCGCTTCCGCCAGCTTCGCCTCCAGCTCATCCGGACGCGTAATACGAATTCCCACATGGCCATAAGCTTCTGCCAGGCGCGCAAAATCAGGCAACGACTCCATATAAGATTGTGAATGGCGGCCGGAATAGATCATGTCCTGCCACTGCTTCACCATCCCCAGATAGCGGTTATTGAGGTTCAATACCAGCACCGGTAGTTCATACTGCAAGGCCGTAGAGAGTTCCTGAATGTTCATCTGGATACTGCCATCGCCGGTCACGCAGATAACCGTCTCCTCGGGCAGTGCCATCTTCACACCGAGCGCAGCGGGTAAACCAAAACCCATCGTGCCCAGCCCACCGGAGTTGATCCAGCGGCGCGGTTTATCAAAACGGTAGTAGAGCGCGGCAAACATCTGATGCTGGCCAACATCGGAAGTAACGTAAGCGTCGCCATTCGTCAAACGCCAGATAGCTTCAATCACTGCCTGCGGTTTGATCTTTTCACTCTGGGTGTCATATTTCAGGCACTGACGCGCGCGCCACTGTTCAATGCGCAACCACCAGTCACGGATCTCATCCAGTGGCTGCGGCTGCTCTTCCTGCTCCAGCAGTTCGAGCATTTGTTCCAGAACCAGCCGCGCATCGCCGACAATAGGCACATCCGCCTGTACGGTCTTGGAAATGGAAGTGGGGTCGATATCGATATGCAGAACCGTCGCATCCGGACAGTACTTCGCCAGATTATTGGTAGTGCGATCGTCAAAACGCACGCCAACCGCGAAAATGACATCGGAGTGGTGCATCGTCATATTGGCTTCGTAAGTCCCGTGCATGCCCAGCATGCCCAGCGCCTGACGATGCGATGCCGGAAACGCGCCCAGCCCCATTAAGGAGGAGACCACTGGCAAATTCAGTTTTTCAGCCAACTGACGCAACTGAGTTTCGCACGCGGAGTTAATCGCACCGCCGCCCACATAGACCACCGGCCTCTTCGCCGCCACCAGCGTTTGCAAAGCGCGCTTGATTTGCCCTTTGTGGCCCTGTGTCGTCGGGTTATAAGATCGCATGCTGACCGATTCCGGCCAGAAATAGGGCAGCTTGTTGGCCGGGTTCATAATATCTTTCGGCAGATCCACCACCACCGGCCCCGGACGCCCACTGGCAGCCAGCCAGAACGCTTTCTTTAATACGCCGGGAATATCTTCGGTTTGTTTGACCAGGAAGCTGTGCTTCACCACCGGGCGGGAAATCCCCACCATGTCGCACTCCTGAAACGCGTCATAGCCAATCAGCGACGTTGCAACCTGCCCGGAAAGCACCACCAGCGGGATAGAATCCATATAAGCGGTGGCGATACCCGTGATTGCATTCGTCGCACCAGGGCCAGACGTGACCAGTACCACCCCAACCTCACCCGTTGCCCGCGCCAGCCCATCGGCCATATGCACTGCAGCCTGCTCATGACGTACCAACACATGTTCAATACCGCCAACAGTATGCAGGGCATCGTAGATATCCAGGACTGCGCCTCCGGGGTAGCCGAATACTTTCTTTACGCCTTGATCGATAAGCGATCGGACGACCATCTCGGCTCCAGACAACATCTCCATGCTTTGCCTCCAGGCTTATATTTGTCGACTGGGCGGAATTCATTTCCACGCTGTCGCTCTGTTCAGAGCAGGAAACCCTGCATTCTGATTATGAATGGCAGTTACCATAACCGCTCAAAATCTGGCAGGCAATTAGCAAACCGCAGACGTCAACGGCGTACAAAAGAGGAAAAACAATGCGAGAGCTGCAGATTTGGTGAAAACATCTGTGATAAGGAAAGACGATGACCATTCATCATCCAAATGGCATGTTGTACAGAAAATCATGCATTTTTCGCACGACACGGGAAGTCGCTGACGACCGAAATTGAAATAAAATACTCCCCATTCAGGATTAAGCAGAATAAACCGACTAAACAAGCCCGATCTATTCTGCGAGCGGATTACAGCGTACAAACCGAAGTCAGTAACTCTTCCATCCACTGGTGGCCTTTATCGCGGCCTGCCGCTTCATGCCACGAGAGATAGCAGGTACGAGTATTAAGCGCCAGCGGCAAAGGTAATACCTGCAATGGCAAGCCATGAGTAAATCGTTCAACCAACCAACGCGGCGCAATCGTCACCAAATGCGTTTGCGCGACAATGTTTAATACGCTGGTGACTGCCATTCCCTGATAGGCAATACGGCTCTTCTTTTCCGCCGTATCATACCAGGGCTGACTAAAGGAAGCATAACGGTCCAGCGAGACCACTGCATGTTGTTCATTGAATACATCAGCTTCCGTAACAAGATTCGCCATGCGCGGATGTTCTTTACTGGTCACCAGTACCATTTCGTCTTTAAATAATGGAACGCAAGAGAATTCCGGACGACGAAACTCTTCGTAGCCGATCACAAATTCAATTTCCTGGTAACGCAATTGATGCTCAGTACTGTGATTAAGATCGGCTTTAAACACCAGATTAATATTAGGCGCAGCCTTTTCAACGCTATTGTAAATAATTGACGTTAAGAGATTATCCAGCGGACTGCATACACAAAGATTAAATACACGCTCACTGCTCAGTGGATCAAATCCCGAGCCGGGCAACTCATTTTGTACCAACTGCAATGCCTGACGGATTGAGCCAAACAGCTGATATGAACGCGCAGTGGGTTGAATCCCACGGCCGTAGCGGACAAAGAGCTCGTCATTAAACATGACTTTAAGCCGCGCAACGGCATTACTCACTGCGGGTTGAGACATTCCCAGCGCGTGCGCCGCACGGGTAATGTTTTGTTCCTGCATCACCGCATCAAAAACGGTAAGCAAATTAAGATCTACTGAACGCAACTGTGGTTTGTCCACATCGACAATCTGATGATTATCAATAGTTTCCCCTGGAACATTGCAATCCGTCGTCATGATAAAACTCCCTTAACTGTGTAATAATAATATTCAGGAAGATGATTTATCATGCATATAGCATTATTAGAAGCATGGCGTGAAAAATTAGGAATATTTAAAGCTCCCTTTTTATATTTTTTTCAAGGATAATTGCGCCGATAAATAATGCGATAACCAGTGACGGATTAATATATTTTTACTTTATCAAACATTCCGCAACTCATCTGATGATAAAGATAACAGCCATCCATTCCATAACGCAAAGCGTAAAAGGGTTGTTCTGTAAATTTATCTTTAAATTAGTGATTGTCCACTAAAAAATACTTCAATAGTAATTCGCACGAAATACGCATTTCATTCTACGGTACAGAATAATTAACTGAAAAGCAGCCATACAACCCACCTGTTCTGAGGATGGTTTTCAGGAGCAGGGGTTGACTTTAACAAGCGTATCCAGTACCACTAAAAGCATATCGTTTTTCCTGGAGCTTGATTCATGATTCGCAACGTCGGTTTCGCTGGTCTACTACTACTAAACGCATCTCTTGTGCGCGGTAGACCGGTGGACGACATTCAGAGCTGAATTGTCTGCCAGTTAAGACAGAAAACCCGCGCCTTGGCGCGGGTTTTTTTATGCTCGTAGCGAGGCGACCTCAGATAACAAGGACCTAAACCATGAGCCAGCAAGTCGTTATTTTCGATACCACATTACGTGATGGTGAACAGGCGTTACAGGCAAGCCTGAGCGTGAAAGAGAAGCTGCAAATCGCCCTGGCGCTGGAACGTATGGGCGTCGATGTGATGGAAGTCGGCTTTCCGGTTTCGTCCCCGGGTGACTTTGAATCCGTACAAACCATCGCGCGCCAGGTGAAAAACAGCCGCGTTTGCGCCCTCGCCCGCTGTGTTGAAAAAGATATTGATGTCGCCGCAGAATCCCTGAAAGTCGCTGAAGCGTTCCGCATCCATACGTTTATCGCCACCTCGCCGATGCACATCGCCACCAAGCTGCGCAGTACGCTGGATGAAGTGATTGAACGTGCAGTTTATATGGTCAAACGCGCACGTAACTATACCGATGACGTAGAGTTCTCTTGCGAAGATGCAGGCCGCACGCCAATCGACGATCTGGCGCGAGTGGTCGAAGCTGCGATCAACGCCGGGGCGAAAACCATCAACATCCCGGATACCGTCGGCTACACCATGCCGTTTGAATTCGCCAATATCATCACCGGCTTGTATGACCGCGTACCGAACATCGATAAAGCCATTATCTCCGTACATACCCATGATGATTTAGGCCTGGCCGTTGGCAACGCCATCGCAGCGGTACACGCCGGTGCGCGCCAGGTTGAAGGTGCGATGAACGGTATCGGCGAACGTGCCGGTAACTGTTCGCTGGAAGAGGTGATCATGGCGATTAAGGTGCGCAAAGACATTATGAACGTGCACACCCGCATCAATCACAATGAAATCTGGCGTACAAGCCAGACCGTCAGCCAGATCTGCAATATGCCGATTCCGGCGAACAAAGCGATTGTCGGCACCGGCGCTTTCGCCCACTCCTCCGGTATTCACCAGGATGGCGTGCTGAAAAACCGCGAAAACTACGAAATCATGACTCCGGAATCCATTGGCCTGAATCAGGTGCAGTTAAACCTGACTTCCCGTTCCGGCCGTGCGGCGGTGAAACATCGGATGGAAGAGATGGGTTACCAGGAAGCCGATTACAACCTGGATAACCTGTACGAAGCGTTCCTGAAACTGGCGGATAAAAAAGGCCAGGTCTTCGATTACGACCTGGAAGCGCTGGCATTCATTAACAAACAGCAGGAAGAGCCAGAACATTTCCGTCTGGACTACTTCAGCGTGCAGTCCGGCTCCAACGACATCGCAACCGCCTCTATTAAGCTGGCCTGTGGCGATGAAATTAAAACCGAAGCCGCCAATGGTAACGGCCCGGTTGATGCCATCTACCAGGCCATTAACCGCGTCACCGAGTACGACATCGAGCTGGTGAAATATGGTCTCAGCGCCAAAGGCCACGGCAAAGATGCGCTGGGGCAGGTTGATATCGTTGCCAATTACAATGGCCGCCGCTTCCACGGTGTGGGTCTGGCGACCGATATCGTTGAGTCCTCAGCCAAAGCCATGGTGC
Source organism: Jatropha multifida (assembly GCA_948099535.1). Classification (NCBI taxonomy): domain Eukaryota; kingdom Viridiplantae; phylum Streptophyta; class Magnoliopsida; order Malpighiales; family Euphorbiaceae; genus Jatropha; species Jatropha multifida. The sequence goes on along the minus strand of CANUEX010078622.1, from coordinate 13,074 downwards.
ACGTGCTGAACAATATCTGGCGCGCCGCCGAAGTCGAAAAAGAGTTGCAACGCAAAGCGCAGAACAAAGAGAACAACAAGGAAACCGTGTGATGTCGAAGAATTATCATATTGCTGTGTTACCGGGCGACGGTATCGGCCCGGAAGTCATGACACAAGCCCTGAAAGTACTGGAAGCCGTGCGTAGCCGTTTTGGCATGCACATTACCACCAGCCATTATGACGTGGGCGGTATCGCCATCGACCGCCATGGCAACCCGCTGCCACAGGCAACCGTTGAAGGCTGCGAGCAGGCCGATGCCATTCTGTTTGGCTCCGTTGGCGGCCCGAAATGGGAAAATCTGCCGCCGGCACAGCAACCGGAGCGCGGTGCGCTGCTGCCGCTGCGTAAGCATTTCAAATTATTCAGCAACCTGCGCCCGGCCAAACTGTACCAGGGGCTGGAAGCTTTCTGCCCGCTGCGTGAAGATATCGCCGCTAACGGCTTCGATATTCTGTGCGTACGTGAACTGACTGGCGGCATCTACTTCGGCCAGCCGAAGGGCCGTGAAGGCAGCGGCCAGCACGAGAAGGCCTTCGATACCGAGGTCTATCACCGTTTTGAAATCGAGCGTATCGCGCGTATTGCGTTTGAATCGGCGCGTAAACGCCGTAAAAAAGTGCACTCGATTGATAAAGCCAACGTTCTGCAAACTTCTCTGCTGTGGCGCGAAATCGTCAACGAAATCGCCAGCGAATATCAGGATGTTGAACTGGCGCATATGTATATCGACAACGCCACCATGCAGCTGATTAAAGATCCGTCCCAGTTTGACGTGCTGCTGTGCTCTAACCTGTTCGGCGACATCCTCTCCGATGAGTGTGCGATGATCACCGGCTCGATGGGTATGCTGCCTTCAGCAAGCCTGAACGAACAAGGTTTTGGTCTTTACGAACCGGCGGGTGGCTCCGCGCCGGATATCGCCGGTAAAAATATTGCGAACCCGATTGCGCAGATCCTGTCGCTGGCGCTGCTGCTGCGCTACAGCCTGGACGCGGGTGAAGCGGCTTCCGCGATCGAAAGCGCAATCAACCGTGCATTAGAAGAAGGCGTGCGTACCGGTGATTTAGCCCGTGGCGCTGCGGCTGTCAGTACCGATGAAATGGGCGACATCATTGCCCGTTATGTCGCCGAAGGGGTGTAATCATGGCTAAGAGTTTGTACGAAAAATTGTTTGATGCGCACGTTGTGTATGAAGCGCCAAACGAAACCCCATTGCTGTATATCGATCGCCATCTGGTGCACGAAGTGACCTCGCCGCAGGCGTTTGACGGCCTGCGCGCACACAAACGCCCGGTGCGCCAACCGGGTAAAACCTTCGCCACCATGGATCATAACGTCTCCACGCAGACCAAAGACATTAACGCTTCCGGCGAAATGGCGCGTATCCAGATGCAGGAATTGATCAAAAACTGCAACGAATTCGGCGTTGAGCTGTATGACCTGAATCACCCGTACCAGGGGATTGTCCACGTGATGGGGCCAGAACAGGGCATCACCCTGCCGGGTATGACCATTGTTTGTGGCGACTCGCACACCGCAACCCACGGCGCGTTTGGCGCGCTGGCCTTCGGTATCGGCACGTCGGAAGTTGAGCATGTGCTGGCAACGCAGACCCTGAAACAGGGCCGCGCCAAAACCATGAAGATCGAGGTGAAAGGCACTGCGGCTCCGGGGATCACCGCCAAAGATATCGTGTTAGCGATCATTGGCAAAACCGGTAGCGCAGGCGGTACTGGTCATGTGGTGGAATTCTGCGGTGATGCAATTCGTGCGCTGAGCATGGAAGGCCGCATGACGCTGTGCAACATGGCCATTGAGATGGGCGCGAAAGCCGGTCTTGTCGCACCGGACGAGACCACCTTTAACTACGTGAAAGGCCGTCTGCATGCGCCGAAAGGTAAAGATTTTGATGAGGCTGTTGCTTACTGGAAAACCCTGCACACCGACGAAGGGGCAACTTTCGACACCGTTGTAACCTTGCAGGCAGAAGATATCGCGCCGCAAGTAACCTGGGGCACCAACCCGGGCCAGGTGATTTCGGTGACGGATATCATCCCCGATCCGGCATCGTTCGCCGATCCGGTTGAGCGCGCCTCAGCAGAAAAAGCGCTGGCTTATATGGGCCTGAAACCGGGAATTCCACTGACTGAAGTGGCGATTGATAAAGTGTTTATCGGTTCCTGCACAAACTCGCGTATCGAAGATTTACGCGCCGCAGCGGAGATCGCTAAAGGCCGCAAAGTTGCGCCGGGCGTACAGGCGCTGGTAGTACCTGGCTCTGGTCCGGTGAAAGCGCAGGCGGAAGCGGAAGGTCTGGATAAGATCTTTATCGAAGCCGGTTTCGAATGGCGTTTGCCTGGCTGCTCTATGTGCCTGGCAATGAACAACGACCGCCTGAACCCCGGCGAACGTTGTGCATCCACCAGTAACCGTAACTTTGAAGGCCGTCAGGGCCGCGGCGGACGCACGCATCTGGTCAGCCCGGCAATGGCTGCCGCTGCGGCGGTAACCGGTCATTTCGCCGATATTCGTAGCCTGTAAGGAGATCACCATGGCAGAGAAATTTACCCAACACACCGGCCTGGTTGTTCCGCTGGATGCCGCCAACGTCGATACGGACGCGATTATCCCGAAACAGTTCCTGCAAAAGGTTACGCGTACCGGTTTTGGCGCCCATCTGTTTAATGACTGGCGCTTCCTTGATGATAAAGGCGAGCAGCCGAACCCGGAGTTCGTGCTGAACTTTCCGCAATACAAAGGCGCATCGATTTTGCTGGCGCGCGAAAACTTTGGCTGCGGCTCCTCACGCGAGCATGCGCCGTGGGCGCTGACCGATTACGGCTTCAAAGTGGTGATTGCGCCGAGCTTCGCCGATATCTTCTATGGCAACAGCTTTAACAACCAGTTGCTGCCGGTGACGCTGAGCGAAGAGGATGTTGATGCGCTGTTCACGCTGGTACAGAACAACCCGGGCACGACCTTTGAGGTGGATCTGGAAGCGCAGGTGGTAAAAGCGGGCGGGAAATCCTACAGCTTTAACATTGACGCCTTCCGCCGTCACTGCATGCTGAACGGTCTGGACAGCATTGGCCTGACGCTTCAGCATGAAGACGCGATTGCCGCTTACGAAAGCAAGCAACCGGCGTTTATGAGCTAACAGAAGCAGACTGCTTGCCGGATGGCGCTAACGCTTATCCGGCAGGCAAATAAAAACTCACACATCCTTCACGCGGCTGGTCAGCAGCAGCGCCGCCACGGAAATCACCGCAATCCCTACGTACACCGCCCCGTGACTAAAACTTTGCGCCAGCGCGCCCTGAATCACCCCGGCAAGAATCACCCCGGTTGAAATACTGTTGGTAAACAACGTTGTCGCCGAACCGGCACGCCCTGGCATTAAATCCTGAAACCACAGCATACCGATACCGGCGACGATGCCGATAAAGATCGCATTGAACAGTTGCAGCACCAGCAGCGCCGTCTGGCTGTGGAAGAAGATCAACCCCAGATAGAACACCACGCCCGCGGCGACGGCTGTCACCATCATCCTCCTCTTGCCCAGATGTTTGACAAAATATCCGGCCAGGATCATCGCCGGGATCTCCAGACCAGCAGCGGTGCCCATCAGGATCCCGGCGAGTTTATCCGGCAGCCCCAGCTCCTGGCTAATCCACAGTGGCATGTCGATGATGTACATGGTGTTGCAGGTCCACATCAGCGTTGAGGCGATAAACAACATACGCACGTTCTTATCGCCCCAGCCGCTCACTTCCGTGACTGCGACGGCGGGCTGCGCCACGCGCGGCACCGAGGGCAGCCAGAAGGCAATCATCACCAGGCTTATCACAAAAAGCCCGGCTGCAATGGTGAACATAGCGGTAAAGCCGTAATTGAGCGCCAGCATAAACGCCAGCGGCGGGCCAATCACCCACGCCAGCGAGAGCTGCGCACGCATCACCGAACTAAACATCACCACTTCCCGCGCAGAACTGTCGGCATATTCGCGCGCCAGCGCAAAGAGTTGCGGCATCGCGGTATTGGCGAGCGAGGCCAGCAGCACGCCGCAGGTGATAAGCGTCAGATAGTGACGGTTGAAGGCAAACAGCAGCGCGTTACCCACTGCCATCAGGCAACAAAAGAGGATCAGCTTGCGGCGATCGCCCTGGTTATCGGAACGTTTTGCCAGCCACAGGCTGACCAGGATCCCGGCTACCGCGTTGACGGTATAAAACAGCCCGATCCAGAAAGGCTGCGCCCCCACTTCGCGGCTGAGAAACAGGCTTAGCGTCGGTGCCTGCACCGCGCCGGCAACCCCCATCATAAACGCAACGATCATAAAAGCGATGTAAACACCGTTGAGACGGCGTCCCATCGTCATTAACCAGAGCATGAACGTTTCCTTTTCAAAAGCGGCAAAAGCCGCTGAAATCATAAACGAAAAAAGCCAGCAAAAAATATTTTGCTGGCGGGTGCATTCGCACTTAATACTCAGTCACACATGATGGCCGCGATTCAGTCCTTCGAGATCGGCGTTGTCACTTCCCACTGCATCAGTTCTTCCAGCATTTTCAGGCGCTGCCCTGCACTCTGACGGGCGAGCCAGCACACATCCTGCGTGGCGCGAAAATAAGCCAGATAAAACCGTCGTATGGATGATCTCTGCATACCACCTCCTCGCTTTCATCGAAGAGAAGTATTGGCTTAATATAGGGAGAAATAAATTGCTGAGTTTTTATCAGGAGTTCCCCTTTTATGTCTTCTGGCCGCCTGCAACAGCAGTTCATCCGTTTGTGGCAATGCTGCGACGGAAAATCTCAAGAAACCACGCTCAATGAGCTGGCCGAGCTGCTCAGTTGCTCGCGCCGTCATATGCGCACGCTGCTAAATACCATGCAGGAGCGCGGCTGGCTGACATGGGACGCAGAAGCGGGGCGCGGCAAGCGTTCGCGTCTGACGTTCCTCTATACCGGGCTGGCGCTCCAGCAGCAGCGGGCGGAGGATCTGCTGGAGCAGGATCGTATCGATCAGTTGGTTCAACTGGTGGGCGATAAAGAAGCCGTCCGCCAGATGCTGGTCTCCCATCTTGGACGCACCTTTCGCCAGGGGCGACATATCCTGCGCGTGCTCTATTATCGCCCGCTGCGCAACCTGCTGCCGGGCACGCCATTACGACGCTCTGAAACCCATATGGCGCGGCAAATCTTTAGTGCGTTGACGCGCATAAATGAGGAAAATGGGGAACTGGAAGCGGATATCGCTCATCACTGGAAGGCGATTTCCCCTTTACACTGGCGCTTTTATTTACGCCCCGGCATCCACTTTCATAATGGCCGCGAGCTGGAAATGAGCGATGTGATTGCTTCCCTGCAACGGGCGACCGCCCTGCCGCTCTATTCGCATATCCGCGAGGTTGTCTCTCCAACCCCCTGGACGCTGGATATTCATCTCTGGCAGCCGGATAACTGGCTCCCCTGGCTGATGGGGCATGTGCCCTCCATGATCTTGCCGCAGGAGTGGAACACCCAGCACCATTTCGCCAGCCAGCCGGTTGGTACCGGTCCGTATTCCGTGGTACGCAATACCAGTAACCAATTGAAGATTCACGCTTTTGATGACTATTTCGGCTTCCGCGCCCTGATTGATGAAGTGAATGTCTGGGTGCTGCCGGATCTCAGCGACGACCCGACCTGCGGGCTGACGCTGGAAGGGCCAACCGGCGATGAAAAAGCGGTCGAAAGCCGACTGGAAGAGGGCTGCTACTATCTGCTGTTTGACGCGCGTTCCAGCCGCGGCGCCAGCCCGGCGGTCAGAGAGTGGGTAAGCCAGATCCTCTCCCCCGCCAGCCTGTTATGGCATGCCGACGAGCGCTATCAACGTTACTGGTTCCCGGCCTACGGCCTGTTGCCGCGCTGGCATCATGCCCGTCCAGGCGTCGGCGAGAAGCCTGCCGGGCTGGAATCCCTGACGCTCACCTTTTACCGTGAACACAACGAGCACGAGGCGCTCTCCCGTATCATGAGCGACTTACTGGCAGAACAGGGGGTAAAACTTCACGTACAAAGGGTGGAGTACGCCGAGTGGCATCGGGGTGAAGCAACCAGCGATCTGTGGCTTAACAGCGCCAACTTTACCCTGCCGCTCAACTTCTCGGTCTTTGCCAACCTGTATGAAGTGCCGTTGTTGCAGCACTGTATTCCGATCGACTGGCAGGCCGCGGCTACCGAGTGGCGCGCCGGAAAGATGAACCTCGCCGCCTGGTCTCAGCAGTTATTGGCCAGTAAAGCAATGGTGCCGTTAATCCACCACTGGCTAAGGATCCAGGGGCAACGCAGTATGCGCGGGCTGCGCATGAACACGCTGGGCTGGTTTGACTTTAAATCGGCCTGGTATGCGCCGCCCGATCCATAACGCTTTCGCATTTTTTACCAAATCATTACAATAGCGGCGTTCTCAACGGGGTGCTGCGCCAATGGCGTGTGCTGAGAAAATACCCGTCGAACCTGATCCGGATAACGCCGGCGAAGGGATTTGAGGCTGCCTCTCAAAATCCTTTGCCACCCATTTTTTGAGGTGCAAAGTGTTAAAAAAATCATTGCCATTACTGCTGTTGATTGCCGCTCCCGTTTTTGCCAAACCCGTACTCACCGTCTACACCTATGACTCCTTCTCCGCAGACTGGGGCCCCGGCCCGGCAGTGAAGAAAGCCTTTGAAAGCGACTGCAACTGCGAACTGAAATTTGTGGCGCTGGAAGATGGCGTCTCGCTGCTCAATCGTCTGCGTATGGAAGGCAAAAACAGCAAAGCGGATGTGGTGCTTGGGCTGGATAACAATCTGCTGGAAGCGGCAACGCAAACCAAACTGTTCGCCAGAAGCGGCGTGGTGACGGATGCCGTCAACGTGCCTGGCGGCTGGAAAAACGACACCTTTGTGCCGTTCGACTACGGCTGGTTCGCCTTCGTTTACGATAAAAACAAACTGAAAAATCCGCCGAAAAGCCTGAAAGAACTGGTGGAAAGCGATCAGAAATGGCGCGTGATCTACGAAGATCCCCGTACCAGTACGCCGGGCCTTGGTCTGCTGCTGTGGATGCAAAAAGTGTACGGCGACAAAGCCCCGGACGCCTGGCAGAAGCTGGCAGCCAAAACGGTGACTGTCACCAAAGGCTGGAGCGAAGCCTACGGCTTGTTCCTGAAAGGGGAAAGCGATCTGGTGCTGAGTTACACCACCTCGCCCGCCTACCATCTGATTGAAGAGAAAAAAGACAACTACGCAGCGGCGAATTTCAGCGAAGGGCACTACTTGCAGGTCGAAGTTGCCGCCCGCACTGCCGCCAGCAAACAGCCGGAGCTGGCGGAAAAATTTTTGAAATTTATAGTGTCTCCGGCCTTCCAGAACACCATCGCCACCGGCAACTGGATGTACCCGGTCAGCAACGTACCGCTACCGGCAGGGTTTGATACGCTGCAAAAACCGCAAACCTCGCTTGAATTCACGCCGCAAGAAGTCGCGACTCAACGCGCATCATGGATTAATGCATGGCAACGCGCCGTCAGCCGCTGATTGCTGGCTGGCTGCTCCCTGGCCTCACCGCCGCCACGCTGATGGTGGCGGTGGCGCTGGCCGCTTTTCTGGCGCTGTGGCAAAACGCACCGCTAACCGATCTGTCGGCCTTCTGGCACGACAGCTATCTGTGGCATGTGGTGCGTTTCTCCTTCTGGCAGGCCTTTCTCTCTGCCCTGCTCTCCGTTTTTCCGGCGATTTTCCTCGCTCGCGCCCTGTACCGACGGCGTTTCCCTGGCCGCCTTGCGCTGCTGCGTCTGTGCGCCATGACGCTGATTCTGCCAGTGCTGGTGGCAGTATTCGGCATTCTCAGCGTGTATGGCCGCCAGGGCTGGCTGGCCTCGCTGTGGCATATTTTCGGGCTGGAGTGGCATTTCTCGCCCTATGGCCTGCAAGGCATCTTGCTGGCGCATGTGTTCTTCAACCTGCCGATGGCAGCGCGTTTGCTGCTACAAGCGCTGGAGCAGATCCCCGGCGAGCAGCGCCAGCTTGCCGCACAATTAGGCATGCGCGGCTGGGCGTTTTTCCGCTTTGTTGAATGGCCGTGGCTGCGCCGCCAGATTCCACCAACCGCAGCGCTGATCTTTATGCTCTGTTTCGCCAGCTTCGCCACGGTGCTGTCGCTGGGCGGCGGACCGCAGGCCACCACCATTGAGCTGGCGATCTATCAGGCGCTGAGTTTTGATTTTGATCCGGCCCGCGCCGCACTGCTGGCGCTGATGCAGATGATTTGCTGCCTTGGCCTGGTGCTGTTAAGCCAGCGCATGAGTAAAGCCATTGCTGTCGGCAGCCACCAGATCCAGGGCTGGCGCAATCCGGAAGATCGCTTATTCAGCCGAATAACAGATATCGCCCTGATTGTACTGGCACTGCTGTTACTACTGCCGCCGCTGCTGGCGGTGATTGTTGATGGTCTCAATATGAGTCTGCTGAAAGTGCTGGGCGAACCGGTTCTCTGGCAGGCAACAGCCACATCGCTGCGCATCGCGCTGGCCGCCGGGTTGCTGTGTGTCGTGTTGACGATGATGATGCTGTGGAGCAGCCGCGAGCTGCGCGCCCGCCAGCAGACAATGGCTGGCCAGGCGCTGGAGCTGAGCGGTATGTTGATCCTTGCGATGCCGGGGATTGTGCTGGCAACCGGCTTCTTCCTGCTGCTCAATAACAGTATCGGGTTGCCCACTTCCGCCGACGGCATCGTGATTTTCACCAATGCGCTGATGGCCATCCCTTACGCATTAAAAGTGCTGGAAAACCCGATGCGCGACATTACCGCCCGCTACAGTATGCTGTGCCAGTCGCTCGGAATGCAGGGTTTCCGCCGTCTTCGGGTGGTGGAGCTGCGCGCGCTGCAACGCCCGCTGGCGCAGGCGCTGGCATTCGCCTGCGTATTGTCGATTGGCGATTTCGGTGTGGTGGCGCTGTTTGGTAATGACGACTTCCGCACGCTACCGTTTTATCTTTATCAGCAAATTGGTTCCTATCGCAGCCAGGACGGTGCGGTAACGGCACTGATCCTGCTGCTGCTCTGCTTTATCTTATTCACTGTGATTGAAAAACTTCCGGGCCGCCATGCTAAGACTGATTGATGTCACCTGGCTTTATCAGCATCTGCCGATGCGTTTCACCCTGACGGTGAAAGCGGGCGAGCAGATAGCCATTCTCGGGCCGAGCGGCGCGGGGAAAAGCACCTTGCTGAATCTGATTGCCGGTTTTCTTACCCCGGCGAGCGGCACAATAACCATTGCAGGCAACGATCATACCCATACGCCGCCGTCGCAGCGCCCGGTATCCATGTTGTTTCAGGAGAACAATCTGTTCACGCATCTCACGGTGCGGCAGAACATTGGGCTGGGGCTTAATCCGGGACTGAAGTTAAACAGCGAACAGCAGCAAACGCTGCGCCAGATCGCCGAAACCATGGGGCTGGAAGAATTACTGGATCGCCTGCCGGAACAGTTGTCCGGCGGCCAGCGCCAGCGTGTCGCCCTCGCCCGCTGCCTGGTGCGTGAGCAGCCGGTGCTACTGCTGGATGAGCCATTCTCCGCGCTCGATCCGGCGCTGCGCCAGGAGATGTTATTGCTGGTGCAGGAGGTGTGCCGCCGCCAGCAACTGACATTGTTGATGGTTTCGCACAGCGTTGAAGATGCAGCTCGCATCGCTGAACGCTCGCTGGTGGTTGCCGATGGGCGCATTGCCTGGGACGGGAAAACGGATGACCTACTGAGCGGCAAATCATCGGCCTCTGGGCTACTGGGTATTCGCGGTCAGTGACCGCGGATCACTTTCCCCAGAATCGAGAGATACACTGGCATCAACGGGTGATTAATCAACGTCACCGCAGCCGCGACGCCCGCCACCAGCATTCCCGGTGCCAGCAACAGCAAACGCTGCCGCGGCAGGTAACGGGTTAACTTATCCACGCCCGCCTTGCCGGAACGCCACAGACGCCAGCACAGCCAGCACGCCAGCCACAACAGCACGGCGGTCAGCAGCAGCAACCATTTGAAGTTGCCGCTTTGCATATCGGCAGGAATATCAATCGCCGCACCAGCCAGAATACCAGGCAGGAAATAGAACGGCGGCCAGAACAGGCAGCCAATAATATTCGGCGGCAGGAATTTACGTACCGGCAGATCGAGCATACCTGCGACCATCGGCACCAGCGGACGGGTTGGCCCGACAAAACGCCCAACCAGAATGGTAAACATGCTGTGTTGATGCAGCGCGTGCTCGGTCTTATCCAGCAGCGCTTTGTTCTTTCTCATAAAGGACCAGCGGTGCAGCGGCGCTTTGAAGCGCCAGCCCAACCAGAACGAGATCCAGTCGCCCAGCAGGCAGCCAATAATGCCCGCCAGCCACGCCTGCCAGAAATTAACTTCGCCGCTGCCAATCAGCGCGCCCAGTCCGGCCATCATCACCGTACCGGGCAGAATCAACCCGACCAGCGCCAGCGACTCAAAAAATGCCACCAGCGCAATGGCCGTCAGCGAGTATATTGCCGATTGCGTAATAAAATGATCCAGCAGTGCTTCCATAACCCATCCTGTTCAGCATGAAGGCTGGATTCTCCGGAGCGACTCCGTGAACGTCAACCTTTCAATTATCTGAAAGTTTTACAGGTTATGTCGTATTGCCGAACCCTTTATTGCCAAACTTTACGTTTTATTCGCACCCCGCGCGGAATTCGCTGGGGCTGGCGCCAGTGCATTTCTTAAATACCCGGGAAAAATAGAGCTGATCGTCAAAGCCAACATTGCGCCCAACGCTGGCTATCGGCATTCGCGTGGTGCTAAGCAGCAATTTTGCCTGGCTGATGCGCTGATCCTCGCGCCAGCTCAGGACACTCACGCCCAGTTGCTGACGAAAAAGGTGCGACAGCCGCGACGGTGAAAGACAGACATGTTGCGCTACGCTGGCGATATCAAAATGGTTGTCTGCCAGGTGATCGCTGATGTACTGGCAAGCGTCGCGCACGCGGTTATCCAGCGGTGGATGCAACGATTCGTTGATCGCCTCCATGCGCCGCAGCAATAGCTGCTCCAGCAGGTTGATTGCCAGCAGTTCAGCGTAACGCCCGCCACTTTGCCCGGCATCGATAATTTGCGCGAAAAGATCGCGAAAACATTGCATATTGCCGTCATCAGGACGGTAAAATCCTGTCTGGGAAAACAACGTCGGCCAGTTAAGCCACTCGTGCCAGTAGGCGCGCGGTCGGAAGTAAACCCACTGGTGATACCACTCCGACGCATCGGGATGACGACCGTAGTGGTGAATTTCCCCCGGTGGAAACAGCAAAATATCGCCAGGACGGCAGATAAACTGCTTACCGCCGTTTTTGACCACCCCTTCTCCCTTCACCGTCAGGTTGAGGATATAGCCCTTCATCCCCAGCGGACGATCGATGAAAAAGTCGAGATAGCCTTCCGAATCAATCGGCGTTAAACCCGCAACCAGATGCGCGTTAAACGAGTACCCAGGCAGCAGTGGATCGTTTTGTGATTCAGCCATAAACGCAATACTCCCATACCCGGTAAGGAAACCAATTGTCCATATTGATAAAACCCTCATCCTGCGGCAGCCCGCCGCCCTGAGGCACAGCACACTGTTACGGATTAATCCCGCCAGACGAAAGCAATTACGCCTTTTTTTTCGCCCTGAAATGGGCTGAAAAGGGATAACGAAAGTGTCTATAAAGGTGGCAGAAATGTCCACATCGAATTTTTGCACGGCGTCACACTTTGCATTGCCATAGCATTTTTATCCATAAGATTAGCGAATCCTGCCTGACGGTTTTAAGCGCCGCTCACTATGGTTTTCCTAACGGTTATTTTTCATGGAGCAACATACATGGCAATCACAATTGGCCTCGATTTCGGCAGCGATTCAGTACGTGCGCTGGCGGTAGACTGCACATCCGGGGCGGAGATCGCCACCAGCGTTGAGTGGTATCCGCGCTGGCAGGAGGGGCGTTATTGCGATGCGCCAAACAATCAGTTTCGCCACCACCCGCGCGACTACATCGAGTCGATGGAAGCCGCACTAAAAAGCGTGCTGGCTGAACTCAGCGTCGAACAGCGCGCATCGATTAAAGGCATCGGTGTGGACAGTACCGGCTCGACGCCAGCGCCGATAGACGCGGAAGGACGCGTGCTGGCGTTACGCCCGGAGTTCGCCGACAACCCGAACGCCATGTTTGTGTTGTGGAAAGATCACACCGCCGTCGAAGAGGCAGAAGCCATCACCCTGTTGTGCCATAGCGCCGGTAAAACTGACTACTCGCGCTACATTGGCGGCATTTATTCCAGCGAATGGTTCTGGGCCAAAATCCTGCATGTCACCCGCGCCGACAGCGCCGTTGCTCAGGCGGCCGTTTCCTGGATTGAGCTGTGCGACTGGGTGCCAGCCCTGCTCTCCGGCACGACGCGTCCGGAAGCGATTCGTCGCGGACGTTGCAGCGCCGGGCACAAATCGTTGTGGCATGAAAGCTGGGGCGGCCTGCCTCCGGCGGCGTTCTTTGACGAGCTGGATCCGATTATCAATAAACACCTGCGTTGGCCACTGTTTACCGACACGTACACCGCAGACCTGCCGGTTGGCACGCTAACCGCGGAATGGGCTCAGCGTCTGGGGCTTTCCGAATCGGTGGTAATTTCCGGCGGCGCATTCGACTGCCATATGGGTGCCGTCGGCGCGGGCGCACAGCCCAACACGCTGGTGAAAGTGATTGGCACCTCGACCTGCGACATCCTGATTGCCGATAAGCAGAGCGTTGGCACTCGCGCGGTGAAAGGGATTTGCGGTCAGGTGGATGGCAGCGTCGTGCCCGATTTTATCGGCCTTGAAGCCGGGCAATCCGCCTTTGGCGATATCTATGCCTGGTTTGGTCGCGTCCTCGGCTGGCCGCTGGAACAACTGGCGCAGCAGCATCCGGAACTGAAAGCACAAATCAAAGCGCAGCAGAAACAGTTGCT